>LQNK01002648.1:55439-91319 GCA_001586405.1 Phoebis sennae | reverse complement strand
CACCGGTAGAAATGGAAAAATTAAGGATATGGGTTATGACAGGGGCAATGATGTCTAGGATGGGAATAATCATGGTATTAAGCGTATTCCATTGTTATTATATGTGTGGGTTTGTATGAAAACAATTTTAATAAAGATAAAAGACTTCTACGGACAGGCTAGGAATATAATATGTATTTCAGAATGTTTTACCCGGCTCTCAGATATACGGATATTCAATTACTCCGAACTCACTATCGAAAAGCAAAATCGTTATATTTACCAGATATATTATATTTTCATGTGCTCCGCGGTTACTTATGATTCCGTGATCCAGCAAAACGTAGCGCACGTGTTATTCTAGATCCTTACCTATATTTACACCGAGTTTCATCACAATCGATTCAGCAGTTTTGCGTGGGAGAGTGATAAACATACATCCACCCTCATAAACGTTCGAACTTATAACTAGTAATATTTTCACAGTGTTAAAAAAGCAGAAATCGCAGTGAATTGTGTACCCACCGGGAAGTAAGAATCATGGCTTTTTAAAAACAATGTATGTTTTGCAGTTTTAAAAATTACCTTTCTTTTGTGTGAAAACGTTAATTATGCAATCTGTTATAGTACAAACGGACTGGGCACTTGAATGACTGAATTTTTGTCATCCTTGATACATGTCCCGAACGGAAAATGTCAACGTTAATCGAAGGAGATTCGGAACACTCTCTTTGTGATAGTTACGTGCAACGACGGCGAAATCTTTAGACTGTACTATCATATATTGTTTAAAAAGTCACAGTATCAGTATTAATAGACCCCGTTTGCTCCCGTTCTGCGTCATTTATGAGCATGGGTAGCGAGTGTCAATGGGGCGTGAGTAACTACAGCATGTACTATGACTGAATATAATATACTTTATATTTTTTTCGCGTTTTCGCCCGCGTATATCTACTGTTCCCGTAGGATTTCAAGGATAAAACTATCTTTCCTCATCTTTCACATAATATCTGTATGAAATTTCATTCAAATCGGTTCAGTGCTTTAGGCGTGAAGAAGAGATAGACTTAGCTTCCGCCCGAATAATTATAGATGAACATTTTAACCTTTCCCTGGAATCACACAATCACACTATCTAATGTGTATGGAATACCTGTAAATATGTACCTGCTTATGTATGGAATAAACTTTCTTTCTTTCTTTCTTTCTAATGGTAAAAACCGCCGTATGAAAACCGCCGGGCCCATCCATTTCATAATATACATAGATTAAAATTCTAATAAATGCTTATGAACGTTACTAGTATTCGCAAATATACCTTTGTAAATTATAATGTTTATTGAACCAATCCAAATGTATTTTTAATAGTTAATGCTCGGTTATTATATTCACCTGAAACCTGTAATCTCACTGACGGCAGCGATTTAAATGAAAATATGTAGGTTTATTTTCTATTTAGTGTAATATAAAGTTCATTTTAGCTTAATCATCTCAGTTTGGTACACTATTAATAGTAGAATTTAAGAAAATAAAATTTTCTCTCATCCACTTTATCGGAGTCATTTAATTTATGTACAAATTATTATGCTACAAAAAATAATCAACATTTCAGTTCCAAGCTTCAAGTTTTTGTATACATTTTAATCTTTTTGTACACAATACATAATACGGGTAAGAGTGGCACTAGATCCCAACAGATTGAACTACACGAAAAATTGCGCATGATGCATAATTAATTGATTTTAGCTTAGCTAGTATAAATTATTCCACAAGCACGACGAAAAATTTAATATAAATTTTTAATATTCCAAATATAAAAATGATATTTGTATGTTTCTGTTAACCATACATAATACAAGCCAAATGTGGCACTAACGCCCCACAGTTTCAACTGCACGGGACATTGCACGTCGCTTGATTTATAATTACGGTCACATAAAAAGGACAAACCGACTCGTTACGGTTTTGTTTAAGACTAAATCAACGTCTCATACGTTTTGTTCTTTATGACACTTGATTTAATAAACAATTTTATTTCTACACTGTTCGAATGTTATAAATATTAACATATTTGGATATTTGATCTAAAATCTTTTAATAAAATATTATATATAGTTATTATAATCTATTAAACGTCATGCTTCGCTTCTTACGACCGCGACGCAAAGATCCTCGCGAGGAATAGTTTTTCACTCTACACAATTTTTTTTTCACTCTTCAATTATGATTAAATTATTGTAATAAATGTTTGCAATTATCCGCCTCACAGTTTGTTTAGCATTTTTCTTGTGCCCTTCAATGATGCGACAAAAACGGTTTCAGTTAGGACCGGATGCCACGTCATATATAGGTATCCGTTTCGAGATACTAGCCTATATTATTCTGGAAATTTCAAGATGACTCAGTGAACGCCAATTGTTTTTTATACGTATGCTTGGGAATAATAATAATCATCGTGGATGGATTATTGGATACGTGATAAAATTATTAAAAAATAATGTTTACGAAGCCGCAGCATTATTGAAATCGGACGATATAACATTTTTTAAAAAATGTTTCGAATATATCAATTGATTAAATTACTTAGTTGAATTATCTAATTAGAATTGTCTATCTGACTTAAATGAACTCAAAATAAAAATTCTAATATGTATTCGAAATATATCCGATCAAGGCGTTACTTTGGCATTAGAGATATAATGACGCGAAAAATAATTAAGCATTTAATACTAATTTTAAATGTGCTTATTATTTCTGATGCGATATATACCACCTATACACTATGGCCTATTAAAAATTCGATCAAAACCCTTAAATCGATTCCGAGAATTATTTATGTCAATAAAACAAAAGGCTGCAAAACTCGGCAGAGTTGTCGTACCGTTATGTGACTTTGTGCACCTATCTCTTTCGCAGCCGCACCTTCTGTAGGAAGGCATCTCTTTCATCCTTGAATGGTGAATACCACATTTCGTAGAGGTCGATACCAGTTTTGGTACACAACAAAGACTTACCTTAAGATCCGAATTCGCAAAGATGGAGTCACTGCCTATCGACAGATGCAATATGTACCTACATGGAGACGCTCAGTACATAATATAATGACGCTTCGTTGTTTTATTACGTTATATGTAATACGTACAACATTTTAATGCAAAATTTTAGAAATTACTAACAATTTGAAAGCAGTGATGAATAAAATGGGCGTAAAGTTAATTTCAAATTAGCAGAGCCTAAAATATTGTATTAAGAACGTTATCATGACACTTTACAAAATTAATTCAGGTGATAAAAACCTTAAAAATGTAATATTCAGGCAACATTATATTATTTTAATGAGTCTATAATATTATTCCTATTTAAGTAATTATTGTTATACAGATTTTTCTCACACAAGTCGATGGTACCGTTATTTGTTTCTATTGTTCCCCAAAAGCTATGTAATTGTTTTTACTTATTTTTTCTTATATGTTACGTTAAGAGAAACAAAATCGGTTTTAAGAACGAATTATCCAATTACTTTGATTATAATGCAAATATTAAAGATTCGTCACGAAAGCAGAATAAATAAATGGGTCCAAATCTGCGTATTATTAGTGGCATAGTACAAGTAACCGAAAGGTAAAAATTAGGTATTTAGAGTCACGCGAAGGTCGTACGGGGCATCGGTGAGGTGTAAGGTAGTGTTGATGTGTCGTATATCGATAATGTGGGGAATTTTCGTATAAAGAATCCACGGGACCACCCAGAGAAGCAGCTGCCACGTTTTTATTTATTGTTTTAATTAAAACAACATAACTCAGGCTGGTCTGCCGTACGCGCCTATGTGACAGATCGTAACTCTCAAGCTTAGCTTCCGAATGCGATCCTTATTGGATGGGACTCCATCATGATAATAATCGTGCCGACTGCCGACCTATGTGTTACCGACAGAAGACACAATGGTATGTGTCCTTTTCTCAGTATTGATCGCTTGAGTTTGTCCCTGTTTTTATATTCTACTTATATAAGCATCTAATGTGCTACATTAAATAATGTCTACTAACTTAATATGTATATGTATTAATTAAGATATCAACAAATACTCGACGAAGTCACTTTTGTACTATGTCAGTACTACAACGAAGTAAGGTGTTTTAAATAAAAAATGATAAAAAATGTAATAGTTTTTATTAACAGGTCATTATAATTTTAGTGACATGAGGAAGTTATCCAATTGGAAACATCTAGTGCGCGAGTTCAGCCTACGCACCTGCCTAAGCCTAGGTTATTTACTGTAACCGTTATACTAAATTCTACAGAATGAATGAGAAGTACATTACATATGTGGCTAATCTTATTTTCGCTTTCATTTTAAGATTACATTATAAATTTATACAAAAAAAGGAACTACCAGTGCGCGTACTTAGCTGGCATAACTTTCTACTTACAAATCTAAAATTATACGTTCATCAAGCGTTACATCCATACACAACGCTTTTTCAATATGCTTTACTGATATGCTTTGACACATTTACCGCTCACATACGCAAAAATACTGATATAGCTTTCCTTACTAGTAACATTCAAAAAGTTATCTTTTAGTTTTGACGATATGGAAAGTCATTAATTCGAATATGGAATATATTCTTTGAAAATATGTATTTGATTTCTGTCCAGGAATTCGCTACAGGTCAGCTAATTATCAATTTTTGTGAGTATGTGCTTTCCGTGTTTCATGGTATCGATCAACATTATTGCTGGGTTTGAATGCGGAGTTATGTATTGTTCAATATTATTGTCGAGACTATGTAGTCAATAATATTGATTCAGCCAAACCAGCTTCTTAATACTATATCATATCACTAAAATATTTATATTATGGAAATTTTTGCATATACCTACATCTTACACTAGATTTACGTTTTAAATTAAATTAATAATTAATTCAATAAATAAATAGTATATATTAACACCGCTTCGGTCGTCGAACTTTACAAAATATCATGTAATTAAACACTGACCACATTCATTATTGTATTCATAGTCAAACCACAGAATGGATATAAGTTTACACTTTTTGCAGAATGAAAATTATATTTCAAATTTTCATATATGATTTATAATATGCAATAAAAAAACAATAAGTGAATGACAATCATAAATGGGATGATTTTATGCAAAAATTACATATTTATACAGATTGCTTCGCATTATATGTAACAGCACAATTTTATTTGTCATGTATAAGAATTTATGTCACGTTTGAACATAAGGTTTTGGATTTTCGGTTTTGGTGATGTTTATTTACCCATTGATGGTATATATTATATAATAAATAAAACAACTGAATATAATTATCCAGATACAAAATGGACGGATGTGCAAACTTAATTAGATTTTATTCAGAACATTTATGCGCTCGATCTATCCAACCAAAATAATTTGAAGTAACTGCAACTGTAGTTTGTTGCCATGATTTTCTTTTTAATTTCAAAACATTCGATAGTATCATCATCGATATAAATATACAACCTTTTTCACAATCAAAGTAATCCACCGCACTATACAATCCACAGTACTTAAACTAACTATTACGACCGCGAGTTATTTCAGTCAGTTTTCACGTTGACTTCAGTCAATGTAAACAGTCTCATTAACGTGACGTTACAATGTTTCACTAGTATCTGTACAGTTTGGTAAGAGCGCTGACATTCGAAACACATTGTCTAACTAGTTTCATGGCGCTCATAAGGCGCAGAACTGAGGCTATGGACAGTCCATAGAGTTGGGGCTGGGCGGGCCCCCCATCACGCTGTAGGGGGGACTGTGCGGGGGCAGCGACTGTATCGAGCCCATCGGCCCGTGGTACATGTCCATCTCCAGAGACGCGTCCGGCGAGCACTTGTCCGCCATCTTGTTCTCCTGCTTCGTCACCATGCGCCGCCACTTCGCCCGAGCGTTCTGGAACCATACCTGTCAACAAAACGATTAAAATTAATACCGGCAAAAAATTACTACTGAATATCGCCAGCAGAATGTAAAGTCACTGTACTGTTGCATTGCGAAATAAGAAAAACCTCAGTACTGAATTTGACGTGTCCACGGCGTCTTCCATAATAAGCCAACAATTTCACATAATGGCCTTCCGACTATAGTGGTTTCCGTATGCAGTATGCGGAAACCGGTTCCTTTTTTGTTCACAATTTATTCTGGAAGATATGTACAAGCGTTTTGAAGGTATTCGATATCACCCGTTTTGCAGATCTTTTGTTATTAGAGTGGAGAATCTGTCGAGCACTTGAATTTTCTCGTCGCTAATTTGCAAAGCTTTCTAACTCGCTGGGTCAAGACCAACGAACTTATTTTTGCAACACACCTTGTTCTTGACTTGCATCTGTAAAGCTGACATTATTTCAGAGGTATGAATGAAGAAGAAAAATAAAAATGCACTTAAAACTTTACGTTTTATTAACTGGTTCTTGAAAGTTTTAGACAAAAAGTGTGAAAATGCCGTTTTCCCATTTCGCGCGCTATTTAAACGTGGAACGTTTCAGGACGCGCGAATATCATGGCCAATGGCGCGCAACTTTATCGATGGCTCCGCCTCTCGTGTCATGGCCGCTGCGAATGCCTAATGCCAGATTTAGATAATCATTCAATTACTCCTAGAAAATAAAACATGATTCATATAAATATTTACATAAACAATTTGGCATTTATATTGGCAATTAGATATACGGATTGACAAATGTGCGGCTATAATATAAAAGGTAAATATCAAATAAACTTTTGTATGTCATTTGTTTAAAAAAAAATCATCAAAAATATTGGTAACGATGTCGTCTAAAGGCGCATGATTGAGAAATGGGCGAAATGCGCAGGAGTGGACGGGCGGGATTGATGATCCCACGTCCACACGTCCGAGATAAGGGTCGCTCGGTGGTCTACAAATATCCATGTTATGAATGACGTGACTTATTTTAACTTTCATTCATTACCTGCACAGATAAGATTCCAGATTTTACTGAATGGAACTGTGTAAGTTATTTATGTAAAAAATATGATACGATAAAAGTATTAGAAATTGTTTCCGTATTCTTTTTACACTAATTTCTAATAATAATAAATAATATAGTCATAAAATGGCACTTTTAAAATGAAGGGCCGATCCAATCTAGTATAAAATATAAATTATAATAATTCGTATTCAATTTATAATTACCTATAAAACCCTCAAAAGTAATATTGTAACTAAACAACGTTGTCGTTTCCAGGTACATGGTATTAAAAGTAGAATCAAGAAGATACGACATTATTTATTTCATTCATAAAGACTTGTATTCAAGATCATTAATAAAATATTTTTAAATAACTTATCTAACAATTACGACTTAATTTTATTCAAATTGTCGTAATGATCATTCCCCTCGTTATCCTGACAACGTCGCTATCAATTACACGAGAAAACCTAACAATGAGAAAAATCATGTTCCGAAAAATATTTTCCATTGTAAATTCAAGAGAAATATTTGAGATTTCGTTAGCGAAAAATAATATCGCGTGCGAGTAACAAACGCGAGGCGGATCGCGGTTTCATTCAGTTCAAAGCCGGCTTAAATACTCCGCGACTCTTTGTTCCCGTCTGAAATTGAAACTACAAGTTATATACCATGTTAATGTTATACCATGTCTTCTCTCATTTATTTTCGGATTGAAATGGATATATTTTAACCCACAGTGAGCAAGATATATCGCTTATTTTTAACTCATTATATGTAACGCAGAAGACGCACAATTGTTGATAGAAATATATATGAATGTTTTTAAAATACAGCGAAGGTTGAATAATTCATTATCATGCATCAAAAAGTTCTCGCTGATATCTTGTATCGTACAGCTATTCTTGCAGTCGCGAACGGTACGTGAAGCATCGCACAGAATCATTTGTTATCTCCGACGTTCTTACAAATGACATTTGAAAATAACTTTTCTTCGCCGACTCTACGTTTCAATTTGCTCTAACATAATAGCTCTATAAGAAGTAATATTCTGAAGTGTAATTTTTCCACGTTTTGTGGAATATTTATGCAACAACTATGTATTTTGTAAAATATATTTTACGGTAACGATGATATTTTTATTTCATAATATAAATGTGAACAGCATATTCTATTACTTTGTAGTGTAAAAATTGGATCTCGAATCTCGATGTATCAGATAAATTTAAAATATTTTATAAAATAAAAGAAATATGAATTGCAGTTATGTAGTAATATGTAGGTATCAAAAAAATTATTCATTTTAGACTACACTGATACACTGTATTTCAAAAACTTCACAAATTGTATAGTTATTATCAAAATTTATTTGTACCATTTCGTAACTGTTTTTTTTGGCATTATAAATCAAAATTGTATACCAGATGTAGATTGTAGATACCGTAACCAAAAATGTATATCTAAGTCAATTATGCACGGTAACTTCAATAAGCCCCTGAACAAAACCGTGATCAAAGACATTCAAACATTCCATTTATGTGTAAATAAAACTGTAGCGATGTGATTAATAGTACGTTTTCCTTATATAAATAATATTTGAATAAATTAGGAGGTCGACGCGGCACGTCCGCTTGACGCGAGGCCGCGCGACTAAATGACAAATGGTTGTCTTTTGAAATCGCGGCGGAAATTATCTGCCCAACCGAGCGTCTCAGGGCGATGCGTTCATACTAATTACTAGTGCGTTTGATTGTGATCTCAATTCATCACACTCAGATTTGACTCTTAATTTGTCGCCTTAAGGACACGATTCAATTGTTGAGGCCCGGTTATTATTAACACAAAATATACTTAGAAAGTAAAATTATAGGCGACCAAATGTTGAGGTGTGACCATCCGTTTCTAATTGCAGGGGTTGTGACGCCTTCTATATTATCCGGTTATTTGTGTCTGCTTTTCAAAATATTCAGTTTATATAATAATTATAGTACTAAATGTAAATCAAGTAGATAAGAAGGATTTCTAACCTAATTTATAATATAAATTATATTAATTATGTACAAATTTACTGCAACTTTATTTATTTATACAATAAAACACTTTACAGAGATCCACTACCAATTATTATTTATTTTAGCACAATATTTACTTAATTAAAAACAATATTAAAGACCTTTTCCTATATTACGGTAGATGATGTCCTTAAGAAATGGAAATAATTGAAGTAATTTCTTGGTTAAATACTAAAGAAAGTATTTATTTTCAATATCTGCTGTTCAATTTTATACTTTTTTTTATAAGGATTTAAGTTTTTTTTGAATGGAAACTTGGCCAAAATTAATATTTCAGAGTAATATTGTACATTTAAAATAGAATAATTATCATTATCTACTACCGTTACTTATTTCACTCTTTTAAAATAGCGATATTGATTGAATTAGTTTACGCTGTTCAGTAAAGAATATTATTAAATATTCTGATAAATTAATAATCTTGGTAATCCCTAATCATTGTTTCAATATATGGAAATGTCAATAAAATTGATAGTTCGATTAAAAATCCAGTAGCAATTACCGAGTACGCGTGGCTGTATGGCGCGGCCGACCTGAACAAGAAAAGGCACTTTTTCAATCAGCTAATTACGCAGCGCTTCTTGAACCCGGTTCATTTTTCAGTGAGGAAAAAAAACAGAAACGAAACGAGTGACAAATCACGCAATTGCGAGCGCGGCCGGAGAAATATGGCCCGGCTTGTTCTAAATGCGCCCGCGCCGATGTTCGGTGACGCTGCTCGTACGCAACGACCGACGGTACATATTATTACTAATAAGATGCAAGTTTCACAGGCCGCACCTGTTCCTTATTCATATTTTTATCATGTCTTAAATTTTCATAAATATACAACGATTAGTTTTACACATCGATCGATTAATATCCTTCTCGTGATGGAAGTAATAAATCCACGTTGTTAATTCAAAAATGCATAAGGAAGATCTCGTCTGCCATAAAACTCTCCGTAAAAGAGCAACAAACCTTTATCCTCTAATATTCTAGTATAAAAGCAGGCTCAGTGCCGCAGCTTTGGGTACTAAACATTTCTAAGCGCAATTAGTATGCTCGTAAATAGCGCTAGGTGAGAGATGTATCATCAGTCTCATATTTATGCGAAAGTCGAGCTTTAAAATATCCTGCACAGTTTTATTAACAGAACATTAAATGCGAATATCCTATTCATCATCTGGATTGGTTTTTTAATGCCTGTTAAGATTTTTTTGCTTATAAGACTAACTTATTGGAATATATTTTACGTCCGGTACCAAAATTACAAAACTTAATATCAAGGGTGTTATTTATTAAATTAAAGAGAACGATTGGTATGAGTATAACTATAACCTAATAATTTTTTATAATTAAATTTCTTTTTGATAACATACATAATGCATCATGGTTCAAGTACAGAAACATATCTAACCCGATGAATAACTTTCCATTCATTAAGAAATTTTCTCTCGATCAGCTTCTAAGTAATAAATCTAGATATGTATTTGTGTTAAACAATAAATCACGAACCCGCGAAGTTATTTCGTACAGCCACATCTCTGTATATAATCTGAGCGTTTGCTATTTATAAAAAAATTCCACCGGCGAGATGTCCTTTACGGGAGCGTTTATCCCAAAGTCGATGTGCGCAAAACGAAAAAGTACTTATCTCAGCAGAATGGCAAGCGCAAGCCGTGCGCTTTTTTCCATAAAAAAAATTCTCGATCAATATTCGGAGGTCTTAGGGAGAAGGGTCCTTTGCCTTCGTATAATTGGTTGAGGGAAAATTTATGCGGCGCGCGCTATCTACATTCGGGGCCGCTCGGGTTGGCTCGGCATACCGATAAATAGTAAGTCGCAAAGAGCCTACCGTTTGTGCCCGTTTTCGCTAAAACCTGCCGTACTCGAATGAACGCACGACTAAGGCGAAGATAATCAAAGATTTCAATACTATATTATTTCAAATGTTTACTATAACCTCTTATCATCGTTCGTGTCTTAGTTAATTTATCGCAACATAAATGCCTCGACTTTAACGAACATAAAATTTTAATCATAAATATTGGTAATAATTAACGGCCGAACAGCAATTCATTTGGAGTTAGTCTTAAATAAAATAAGCAGCTGCGTCAAAACTTGAATTCTTTTCAACGGAAATTAGATGTGATTTAGTTTATTAGTAAACATAATATTTAATTTCACCTGCATCCGAAGATCATATATCGCTCGAGATTTTTGAAAGGACCTTTATCATTTGTGTCTAACAAGAGAACAGTGCTTCCTATAAGTCTTACGTAATGTACAAAAAATGTTGTAATTACGAAAACAAAGGAGAGCTCTTTGAAGATACCGTGCTAGATCCACATTAAAGGGCCGCTGCTTCAAATAAATTAAAAGCAATATAGAGCTCTAAAAGGTAAAGATACACCGCAGTGTGCTCAAGTTATTAGTGCCCGCTCCTCGCAGCTTGGCAGATGTGCCAAGTGAAACCGTTGCCTGTGAAGAATGCAGGGCCTGACCCAATGTGGCCATGTATTACGAGTATTACATAAATACATCATCAATCATCCGGAAATACTAAAACTAACATTTAACAATATAATTTTACTCACCGATTTCATCAGCTACACTCAAAACTAACTTCCTTAAATATGTCACCATATTATGTAGGTAGATACTCCTATATCTAAAAAAAGTTTATCGTATTAATAAAAAAGAAATCAAAATAAAACTAATAAAATATAGTTATTGATGGCTTACCTTACGCACTTACCTAGAAATATATAGCTGTAAGAAAAATCTTAATCAAAAAACGTAAAAAATAAACATATGGTGCGAGTGACCCAATGCGTCGGATAGAAACGCAGATAACGGCTGAAGGGCACAGACCACAGTCGAGTAAAAGAGGAATAAGTATAAAAATAATTAAAACTTAACTGTTTGTGCCGATAACCTTGTAAGTACCCCACCTTCTTTTATCTGATTACGTGGCATAATTCTACCGTCTCGACAATTTCGGTGCTAGTCATTTGATCCCAATAACATACTCATCATTCACATATCTAAAACTTTTACGGAAAAGATTAAAACATCTTCATCTATAAAATTATAAATTAATGTGTATTGTAAGTGACTTTCGCAATGCAAATATTGGTCATAACGCGGGTGAACAAAGGTATAACGTAATGGGTATATTCAATTCGCAAAACTTATTAATAACAAGTAAAATCGTAAATATAAGCAACGTAATAAATAAACTGCATATATTATAAAAATGTCACATGTTTTAGCAAACTGTACCTCTCTAAAAATTTTAAAATAAATCGTAAAAAAGTTTCAAATAGAAAAATTCAATGAAGTGTGTGTCGCTAAAACATATGACAAAGGGTAAGTACATAATATTGAATATTACCTGTAGAACTCTCTTGGGCAAGCCGGTTTTCTGACTGAGTTGCTTCAGGTCTTTCGCGTCTGGATTATGGTTTATGGCAAAGTAGGACTTCATGGTTCTGAGCTGGTGGTGCTTGAAGCTGGTGCGCATGCGTTTCGTACGCGACGTCGCCCCCAGGGCTCCTCCTCCTCGGAAACCCATCTCCAGGTAATCAGCATTCAGATCTGATAGGACAACAGAATAGTCATGCTGCTAAATGGTAAACATAACGATGTATAAAATAAATATATTAAAATATTTTTATACATTCAACACACTCAAAATAGATATTTGTTCTATAATAAAAATAATTCATATAATAATGATTTTTCATAAATATATTATATATATTAAAAAATATACATATTCTATTCCTTGCAAAAAACATATTTTGCGTGGAATAGACATTAAAACAACGCACAAATACAAAATATGAGCATTTCGCGTAGCAAATTCGCATCGTTTTATCTAATGGAATTTTCCACATACTATACTTTTAACTTTCATATATATCTGTACAAGTCACATGTAGCGCGTTCCGTGCCGAGGAAAGAAAAAGCAGATTGAATACAATGTCAGTTAACTTACACCGATTTCAAAGTGGAAACGTTTAACGTCGTCGCTACTGTTAATGAGTAAGAGTTAGATTTTATTTTTTGCCTCAAAGTGATTCGTCGTGTTTTTGGGTCGTAAATCGATTGCAACACGCAGCCAATTCATTGTTTTCATTTACAATTTCTCAGCTTCAGCGTGACGTATCCGTGACGGGAAAAGCGCGCTGCCACGTCGCGGCGCACGTTTAACGACCAATAAAAACTGCTCGCCAATAAATATTCCGAAACCGAGAGCATACCGCACTGGACACAAATGCAATGACTGTTATTGTATTTCAAACTTTCTTTAATCTCCAGCACCTTCGTTTCAACTCCAATAAAAACCTTTTTCACCGTTAATAGTGTTGTTCTGTGATCATATCGAGATAACAGTTAGACACAATCTATCGAGTGCGAATCTGATGCAAACACTAAACAATACAAATAGAGATGAATGGCGGGTCACGATTAAGTTAAAATAAATAGTAAAATTAGCCGCGAAGCCTTCTCCGGTTCCGAGGCTTGAGCGCGAACAATTAGCGACGTGGGTAATTATGCAGGGATTCGTTGGAGCATTTTACTCAAGAGCTAATGGCAACCGATTCGCGTTAAATGGAACGCTTTGGACGTGCCGCTTGCGGTTACGCATACAATTGTTTAATGTTTACTTTCCGAATCGACGCACAAGGAAGTCTACTATGCTTACCAGCTCTTGATTTACATATGTTTATTAAACCTGAATGACAATTTTTGTACAATGTGTCGCCAAAATAATGAAGAATTACTTTTAAATCGACTTAAATAGGCCGGTTTGGTATTTTACTAAAGTTATTACACATTTTATACCCACGTAAAACGTACTAAAGGAGACATTAAAGATAAGGAAAAGATATATGGTGTAAGATTAAGAAATAAGTAGGTAGGTTTGAGCACTACTTTTTAAAGTTGATAACGAGCTGCCGCTTAAAAAATGAATTCAAAGTAATAAAGGTGATCCCACACCGATCGAAGTCTATCTAGATCGGCCGCGCTGACGTAACGTTTGTATTTACTCGACATGATTTACGCACCCACTGTCAGCGATAAAACCAGACACAAAATTACCTAGATACGTGTCCGAGTATGAAATGACCTTAATCATACGGGCTTTAGAAAAGGCCAGGTGTCCGCAGCAGTTCAATTAAGACTGGCCAAAGAACGTTTGCCCCGAGCGCTCGTGCATCGCCACGGTGATACGGTCTCTAGGTGAGCAGAAAGGATTTGCATACAAGAGAATTTCCATGTTTTACTTGGAATACCAAGCAGTTACTGAATCGAAAACTTCCCACTCATTATTATAAAAGATATAGTGGTTAATATTTATGAACAATGAAACTGCATTTTTATATTAAAATGCGTATATCCATTAATGGATTACTGATGTTAATTTTTTTAAATGTCATGTCAAGGACGTGACAGATTGTTTGATGCATCCTTCCTTTCATAGTTAAAAAATATTTTGGCAAAAAAAAAATAGAAATCAAATGTCTAATGAAAAACATTCCGGTGTTGCTTCAGCATATCCTTTTATCAACAAATAGGATCAGTACAGAAGACGTCGCGTCCGCTAAAAGAAGACATTATTAATAGATTGAGACACAAAATGTACCCTTGTAAAGGTAAGGCGTAAGGTAGGTAAAAAATGTTCAAAAAACAACGCTGGTTGTAAAAGATCACTGTGATCTCATAAATCGTACGCACCATTCATGTTTAAGGCCGGCAAAAAATTGAGATTTCCTACACGATATAACCTCGTCCGGTGGCCACTAAATTCTTACGGCATACAAAAATGGTAGAAAAGTTAGGCCGAAATGAATTTTAATTAGAAGTAGTGAACAATTAAAGTAATAGAAGCAAAGCAAACAATTAGCAGAGACAATTTATATCTTGATTTGTACAGTAATTTTATTTCGCGATTCATCGCTTGTTTTAAAAATCAACAGGGAACAGTTATGAATTTAATAACTGCAAGTTTGATGGAATTGAGAACGCTATACCCTTTCATTAAGGAAATAATTGAATATTCAAAGTATTATTTTGAGGTAGGATGTGTCGTTTCACCAAGCAGCAGGGGGCGCTACTGAGGTCCGACTGACACAATATCCGCCGCGCACCAGCGAAGCGCCGGTCATATTTCATCCGTTATTACTACTTAAAACTGTGGACTTATACTGCGATTGATATCAAAGGGAACATCAAAAACGGTGTATAATAATTTTCGAGGTTAGTGATGTCCATAGTATTTGATTTAACGAAACCAGTTTTCTGATGATTATAATATTTGATTAGTGCCTATGATGGAAATTTATTAAAGTCACTATACAACTATATTAAATGAATATTATACATCATATTACAAATTACACAAAAGTTAACATTATAAATACATGAGTGACAACAATAAGAATACTATAAAAAACACTTATGGTAATTAATTAGAGATGAAAACAAAATTTAATATTACAGTGTTCCATTACCACGATACGTGTACCACTATAAGTGTACCATTTAACAATTTCATCGACAACGAATCACATCACTATTTTTATGACACCCCGTGTTTTTATCAGTACACTCGTATTAATGTGAATTTTTATTTGGTGACATAAAATATACAAGTTATAAGAATTGTTCGTTTAAAAATTGTAATTGAATATTTATTAAGAGACTTTTATCATTTCCATAAAAATATGATTTAATTATTACATAAAAAGGTGGAGTTGGTCGTGGACGTGTTTTCCGAGTAGCGTGTATTCCTATTAATAAAAATAATATAGTGATTTTAGTGGCATAAACAAAATGTCGTTATTCTTAATTCGAGAAGGGTTTGAGTAATAAATAAGGCTTCAATATAAAGCTATTGGGTCGGTGTGCCACTGATACAGATGTCTTGTGAGAGATAGCGGCGTTTACTAAACGAAGTAACATGGATATCACATTAGCCGACTGACGGGTAGTGAGATCATAAGTGAACGTATATTGTGAACCATTTTGTAGCTGTTTTTAAACCAATTCAATGTTTTAGGTAGCGGCTACTTAACGACACATCCATGGCTTGAATTTATTTGTCCCGGTGTTGATGAAGCACATATTATACTACATATAATTACAGCTTTTAATAATTATAGCTTTGAATTAATTTTTATAACGTCTACATACATAGTAAAATTATATACAGCATTATCAGTTTATGTTGGCACTTGGCATACATGTGGTATTTTAACAGTTATAAATAAACAAAATGTTTCGTTTAACTTTCGTGACATCGTTATCTTTTATCAGGACAAAAACGAAGAGAAAAGATATAAAAGTATCCAAACAGCTTTTTGTTTCAGCAAAAATAAAGTGTTCTTTTTTTAAAAGTCACTACCGTCGGCCATGGAACGCACCCGCCGTATCTGTGTGATCGCAGGACGCTACTCGAAGTGTCCAAAGCCGAAAAGAAATTATAAAAAAATAAACTGGCTACATTTTTTGGCAGGAAATAAATCACATTGGCTGTAGATTCGAGACGCAACCGAACCAAATTTATGGCGGTGCCGCGAGCAGGACGACTGGAAGAAAACTACTAAAAACAAAATAAAAACGAAAAGGTGATACCACGTGACCCTCGAAGCAGATGCGACAACTTCATTACGACATATAATTTACTTCGCTCCCGTTATTGAAGTAGGAAGTGTTTTTTTTCTTGCTCGCCCGTTATTAGGTAATTTATGGCCATTCGCATCCAAAAGTAAGGGCAAGCTGACGGCTTCTCGGTGATAGTGAATGGAAAATATATCTGTAATAGTTACCGTAACTTACTTTCGTGGCAATCAATACAAATTATTGGTTTTATATTGAGCGGTGGTAATTATATATCAATTAATTGTAACTCGTGTGTCGACCGGACCAGTAACTAGTGTAGAGCAATTTATGAACAAAATATAAAATATTAATATTTCTAGTGGAAACTATGCAGTTTTATGTTTTATTTATATCATAAATCGAAACTATTTTAAGATTTTCGTTCAAATTACTACTCTATTATAGATTCGAACGATCATATTTTAATAAAAAGTTTTTTCTTTATATGTTATTGACAGAAAACATATGTTTTTATAACAAATTAGTGTTTGTTTTACCTTTTTCTATTCGCTACAATGTTATTAAATATAATAATTTCTATGTTGACGAGTATTTCGAGTTAAGAACGAAATTAATTGAGATAAAAGCAAAGAGACAAAACTATTCTGTAAAAAGATGTACATCTGGAAAGGCGTGAAAAACCGAAACAACAATAATGTTTCATAGAAAATAATGTAATGAGTTCTGAAGTTCCCATCATATTCAATAATATTTAGATGAAATAAATAAGATTATTTAGTGTTTAAGCGGGTGGGTGCGGCTGGCACGCCCATCCGACGCCCTCGCGTCACGCGGGCTTACGCGTACGCAACTGTTAACTTCATTGATCATTTAGCAATTCGTATAACTATATGTTTCTATAAACGATACATGTAAGCTATTTTGCATCATTGGCATGTAACTAGAGGTCATCAAGGCCGAACGAGCTCATCTGTAGTCCCAATTATTGGTTGCTGCACGGCACCGTATTGCTTTGTCATCGAACCTTCGATACGTTGGGCAATTTTCAGCTTAATTGGATTCCATGACTGTTTTGTACAACTGCATATATTGAACAATTTACTACTATATTGTAATACATTTGTCTAATCATTTTTATGATACGATGCTATTTCAGTAATTTTTCAAATAGTGAATATAATTATTATCTTCATTTTTATGTTCGCAAACAACACCGATTCAATTATAATAAAGGACCTTGTTAACCCAATTATCAAATTGCTCATCTTCATAGTTAATCATTAAAGTAGGTATTTTTTGCATGAATGTAAAAAAATTGATTTAATTTTTTAATAGAATGATGATAACTCATAAGTTATCATTATGAATATTTATAGTAGAGTTGAGCGATCTATTAGATTCCATGGCGAAGTTTAAATTCTATTCATATTTAATTCAACGACTCGCGTCGAGCTCTTGACATTTGCAGAAAATTTAATAGCTATACCCTCTCTTTTCCATTTTTCATTTTGTACCAGCATCTAGTACAATAAACACAAAACGTAAAGTTATCTCTAACTATTGATGTACCTCACCTAAATATGTTTACAATTAAAGCTGTTTATATTCCATTCTTTAAACCGTTAGTATTTCTTTATAGTAATTTTAATATTCTAACTATTAAATGTATTAGATATGTTACCGTTAGAAGTAATTGTAATTTCTTGTTGCAACATGTTTAGGTTGTCATATTTGCTTTCAAATGTCACTTGTCAATTATCAAAGATCAATATAAATTCATTATTAACAATTCTGCCTTGGTGTTCAAACGTCTTGACGTCACGACCCAACTACCCTCCGTTATAGGAATAGCTGTGATTTGTGATCAACTGATCTGATCTATTGCCCTGTTGAGTAGAATCATACATTTCTTTTACGAATACTTAAACTTACAGTACTTATACAAAATTAACAATAACAATTTATCAAGGTAAAAAAGTAAAAGAATATGTGTTAACGCGACCTCTTCAGTATAGATAAGTAATTTCAAGGCGTACTGAGGATAAAAAGCTACAATTTTAAACTGAATTTAACTTCACCATACTTGGGAAGTCAGCCATGGCGGTGTATCCAGAACATTATGCCTTTCACTGGTGACGCAACCAGACGTTCCCTTATAATTGGCGGCCATGAGAGGACGATAAAAACTTTACCGGATTGGCGAAAATGGCCACCAGGGCAAAAACCAACCTGACCAAATTCGCTCGGAGCCGCGTTTTCTGAAAAATCTTGCCACGCGAGGGTGTTACGTCAAATAATTATTCGTATAGCCGATATAGCGACGCGATACTCGAGGTAACTTCTTTTGAATTTACCCAATAATAATAACTAATATTTTTAACGGGATATGAATGAATTAAAATATATTTAGCTTTTGTGTTTCATATTTTGTTCCCAAACTTGTTAACTCCTACAATGATTACGTGATTAGAAAATATTATTAATCTGAAAATGTACAAAAAATCTAGACTTTAAAAAGAAAGTCATCTTCATAACTATGCGATATAACTTCATTAATCACACAGATAATTCCATCATGATCACAGGCTACGGATCACTTGTCGTGTTTAATCAAATGACGAGGCGAATTCATTATATCATTTTCGGTAGCAAATGCAAGTTCTTCTCTACATATCTATTTCAAAATAAACACTTATATAATTATATATATCGTCCATACAAGGACGTACAAAAAATTGTCCCGCCCCATCCGGGAAAAGATTAATGTGCGTTCATGAAACTAGAATCGAAGCTCATATTTTGGTTTCCAATTGCTTAGGGTGTAATATTAGATGAAACTTTGAATTTTAATATATTTAAAACGACTATTTCTCTGAAAGACCGTAATTTGCATTAAAAAATCCTAAATTCCAAGAACAGTTAATTCATTTTCGGTATTTATATAAATTGTTTCTCCCATATTCAGCAATGAACAAAAAATAAAACTTGTGTGCCAGCCTATACAAATTGGACACGACAAGTTCGATATACATTACGGAGCTCCAACTAAGACTGGTAGCGTATCACACTGTTAAGGTGTAACAATTAATGATTAATGAAACTATACTAAAAACCGTGTTTATTTACAGCTTATGGAATTTATATTTTTTTCCGATATATCAAGCCGCTGTCGGTATAGCTGTAGTTAATTGCGCAAATGTCGGCCCCTTTATACATCTCGATCCATGTGTAAAAATTAATTATGTGTTTTTCATCCAGTGTTCTAGATAAATTCTGGATATAATACTTGTTATAACAATTTTATTTTACACGATTAATAGCACTTAATAACCGATATTACTTTTACCCTTAATGAAACAAGAAGAAGAATGTTTAATCATTTTACAAAGGATACTATGAGTTTTAAGTTTAGGATTTCGTGTGATTTTGTTGGATAACGCAAACAACAACACGTGACTCGGAGTAATACGTCCGCTAGGCTAAGTTCGGTTCATTGAAATGTACAGAGTATGATGAACTTTGGATTGTGTCCGACACGCGAATGCTTCAGGCTACACGTGAAGCAACCTGTTCGGGCTATTTCAAACGTCCAGAATAACGCTCGACGCTCGCACTATAACCTCGTAGGCGACTAGGAATAGCGTACACTTTTTATTAAAAAACATTTGTTGATATGATACGAGCTAACCAGCCATAAAATTCTTGCAAGACAATCACTTGGAAAATTAATACGTCAAGAATAGTGGCCTATACTCGTTCGACCATTAACAGATAAACATGTTTATGTAATTTTTATAGCATTGTGTTTACTTTAACTGATGTGCTAATAAATAATGCACGATATTCAGGATTGCTTAGATTTGTAAACCATTTTTCTTTGAACCTAGTTTTTATGTAGGCCCGGCATTGTTTCGGAATATTGTTTGCGAGCACATGGATACTTCAAATAATGTTATTTTTATCGGTCACCGGCGACACGCAACGCACTAATTTCAAAATTAAGAAGGAATTCTCGTCAAGGCACACGGCGCACGAAGCCGCCGTCCCAGTGTCGACCAGATAAACGGACTGGTTTCGATATCTTGAAAAAAGCGAAATGTTCTCCTTTTATAAAATACTCACACGGGATGTTGCCTCCGATAATCTTCGGAGGTAAGTGCAGTTTTGACTTTAATGTGTTAATAAAATTGTAACCGTTTTGTCGGGGTAAAAGGTTTGAAATAATAACAATTTAGAAATACGAAATTGCATTTTTCCGTCGCGTTCGAATACCGAGCGAGCGGCCGATTAAACAAGGTGTCAAATGTTTCTTTTAATGCGTAATAAAGACAAACAAGAAGCTAAATGATGGTTTAATGGGAACATTCAAAATGAGAACAAACGACGTACATTTCGCTTCTGCGTAATCGCACATAATATGAACTCACCAAGATTTGCCGTCATTAAATCTTGATCTTTTGGTTTCTTTTTTCTAGGTCTTCCTTTTTGTCGGGGAGGGGGTGCGGCCGCTCCGTTGAAGAAAGAGCCTTTAGGAACATCGGGTTCTACCCTCGCGAAATCGGGCGAAGGGTAGGGAGGATAGTGCGGCCCTGGCGGAGGCCCAGCGTAGGGGCCCGGGCACATCTGCGGCGGGCCCGGCATGGGCATGTGCGGCCCGTAGTCTGGCATCGTTTCATAATGTAGCCTGTAAAATATCGTACTCTTATTTACCCTTAAATCTTTATCACAATGCTTATGACGTACCTGGTGCAACGAAACGTTATTGCGTCACGCTAGATAAATTTAAATTATTATGATAAACTGCTTAATCCAGTTAGATACTCATTAAATTAAATAAAATTTAGCCTTCTTAAATTAATATTTATCAATTTAGTAATTTATACTGATATGTAGAAAGAGAATACTTCTTTAAAGCAAAATAGCGCTGCATAAATACATAATTTTGATATCCAGGACGCCGGTTTGTAAAACACCGAAGCATTTTTTCAATATTAGCATTAATAGAAAAATTTTATTACGACTGTCATTTGGACACAACATAAACTAAACATTAAATTTAAAATACTGATTAAGCAATTAATTAAATAGGATATTAAATACACTTAACACATATTATCACCTCTAGTCTACAATAGAATCCCCTAATATTAAAAAAAACTGGATTAGACAACTTTATTGGCATTAACATCATGAGGGATACTCTTACACAGAACATATAATATTGAAAAGCAAGTACCTGCAGTATACATTAGAATCCCTGATGCCAAAGGTGTCGCCCTTCGTGAGCCTGGTACTGCACAGCGCGCAAGAGAAGCAGTGCACGTGGAACACCAGGTCCCGCGCGCGCATCACCAGCTCAGACGCGGAGATCGGCGTGTTGCACCTCGCACACCGCTTTGAACCGTATAATCTGGTGAAAAAGATCAAATTAGGGTGGCAGAAACAGCGGGACCTAGAACCTTCTTTAATGAAGTCGAAGTATAAAATAGACATAACTTTCCAAATTATGAAAGTAAATTAAAAATTTTAGCATTTGGTATTGTATTTGTATGTGATATGATTAGTGTGACACGCTGTGTTCACCTCAAGATAAATATCGATCAATAATAATTATCAAATTATATAAATGCTACGTCCAATTTAGTGAAGCTTCTATAAATGATACTTTTAATTTGAGAGCAAATAATAACATGCAATTATTTCAAGTTACATGAACTGTATCTCATTTGAAATTATAAGCATGTAGAATGTTATAATTTCAAATGAGAATGAAGATACCCTAAGTATACCGTTCTGAACTTCACACCTGCCGTACTAATAAGATGTGTATTAAGTAACAAATATCCGCCTCTGGAGAGGTACTCAACAAATTCTATTTAGATAATTAAAACCGGTATGTGACCGAGATTGAAGATAGGGAGTTCGACTCCCGAGTGAGACATCCCCGTGTGGTCCCATTTCCACGACTCGCCCGTATCTCGATCAAACAACGCTGAATTATTCTCTAAATTATAAATAAAATGGTACCTTTGGTATGTCTCCTATTCGGAAACTTACAGGTTTTACTTTAATTTACTCCGAGAGGATCAAACCTTCGATACAATTTAAATACCGTAAAATAATATGAGGAGTAACTTTTTGTAACATAAAATGTCCGCAACTAGGTAATTATTATTATATTATGTTTAACTCACAATTTAAAATGTCGTTGAAACAAATAGCGATGTATAGACATTTATATAATAATTCATATGATTATTTTAATGTAATATATCCTTTTTATAAACCTTGAATATTTTATTATTTTCGTTTCGTTTTTCGTTTGAAGCTATCCTAATTCGAGTTAATTAATGATTTTATCTTCTAAATTAAAAAACACTCTGATTGTTCATATATTATCATATACTCTTACTTTTTTATTTTTTATATTTGCTAAACATTTCATAATTATCATTGTAAACTGTTAATTATGTTAAAATAGATAAGCTACTAAAAAGGCAAAATTTAAAATCTATAAAAGAAAGTATAGAAATGGAGACATTGGTTTGAAATGCAGCAGTCACGAGCGATGCTAGCTCCGGCCACACACTGCAGTTTCCTAGTTCCTAGCTTTCTAAATAGCTACATAAGTGAACTCTTCCCATTTGAAATACTCGATAATATAAGGAAATTTTATTTATCCTTCTATGCTAATATTATAAAGAGGAAACATTTGTATTTTTGTATGCATGTTTGTAATGTTTTACCTAAAAACCGGGACCGATTTAATTTTTTTTATTCCATTATAAAGCTTTCATAGGCCATATTATCGGCTATAAATCATTATGCTACGGGAAAATACATAATATCTATTTACAAGCTAAAAACAAACTAGATGTTATTTAAACTAAAATTTCAAACAATTTCCTTATTTGTCGGCATTCGCATATTTTCCTTTGTATTGATTAATAATTATTTATTATACTATTTCTCAGGAAACGATAAGAGTTCAAGCGATAGAGCGGTGTGCTAAATGAAATAAGCTTATCAACTAGAGTTATTTCAAAAGTTAAATTCAAAAAAGTTTTTATTTAATTACAACAAATTATGTTTGTACTTACGTCATTTTAATCCACCAAAGATAGTTTAGACGATTCAACAATACAAAACTTTGATATAGTTTTATTTATGGCAATTTTTAACTCTTAATTTATCTATTTAACTAAGATCTTTGACTGAAAAATCAATTTTATACATTGTTATTGTATTAAATATTTAAGGAGTTATCTTAATTGGTAACAAATACAGTAAAACAGCATTATAAAATGAACGAACAAGTAAAAGAAAACTGTCACAAGAAACCTCTATTCTGAACGCGTTAACATAACGAGCATCAAATTAAATATTTGGTATCCGAAACCGATGCCCTCAAACCCTATAACTCTCAGTCGTAAGACCTGCGCTTTTCACGCAAGAAACAAGCCGATTCGATACGCCATACAAACAATGGCAAGCGGCAAGCTTTATTTGTTTATAATGTGCCACGCCACACGAATGTAACACGCCTATTCAGCGCTAATAACGATTCCTAAATTTGCATTCAATACAAACGGCCTGAGGAACACAGTGATACTTGATATTTCATCTAACACAGCATTCTATATTTCTCCAAGTCTAAAGAGTTGTCTGTAAACATTTCATGAGCCATTTTGTTTACTTGCATGATGGTTTCAAGCTAATGTGGATAACAGTTAAAATGGATGAATAGAAGAAAAATCGTTTAACGCGAACATATTTTAAATAAATAAACTTTACTGTTAAATAGTTTTATTTTAAATCATTCATAGTTCTTACAATAAATAAAATGAATACACTGATTTATGGCAAAATTATTACACTATTTTTCAAGTTATGTGTTAAAATTATTTAGTTTTATGTATCAACATTTGCGCCATCTTCACAGCATTTTAGGAATTCATTTATACAACCATTCAATACATATCATTCTCCACAGCAACTTGACATTACCACAAAAAGTTGCTATACGTGTTCGCAATTACCAATCACAACTCTGTCGCCTTACACGAAAAGAATATATAAAGAAACGACCGGTGTCTTAGTACATAATAACACAGGTAACTCTTAGCCGGTCGACTTAAGGCACAAACATCCGATTCAAGATCGATTATGATGTACTTGGGAACTGGCAATACTAATCAGTATTAATTTTTAAGCGGTGAATTAATTTTTATATCGTACATGGCAAGGCGAGGCTTTCCAAGCCTTCGCAATAAAAATTTCTCGACAATAACCAAGGCCGTGAGCTCTCATCCAGAGCACCTAATTATTGCCGTGGCATATCTCGTCCTTGTTGACAAGCCAATAATATTTTTAATGACTATATAAAATTAAAATTTAATTATGAGTTGTGTAAGACGGAACATGATAAAAAAGCGTTCAACCGCATTAGGCAAAGTTTGAAGTGGCAAGCGACGTAGAAACCAGTTCACATCTTTATATGGAAAGTCGTCGTTACTTTAAAACATTAAAGAAAATTCTTCACCCCAATTGTGCTATTTTTAGTTTCCCGCGACAAATGACTACCGTTGCGTTGCAGCAAAATTGATAGGGCGTCACCGATAGATGGCGCTGTTGCCATTAATTAACACCAAACGTTTGAGGTTAATCCCTCAGTCGACACGGTGTCGCTTCGCAATCGTCCGAAACGCACCGCGACGCCCTTACTAACGGTAGGCGACATTCACTTTCACAATATGCAGGAGTATGTTCTCCGTTCTGAGAGGGTTACATGGCTAATTAATAAAAATGTATAGGACTTATTTTAATTTTGTAATTGGCAACACTTTCAGATTTAAAAAAGGGATATTTTCCTTTTTACACTGATGAACTTTCAATGATTCCAATTATTAACCGGTAGTTACATACAATCGAATCCTGTTTGAATAAAAAATTGCACGTTACCGATCCGGCTTTACTAGATTCCGCCTGAAGACTGCTAGATATAATAAGAAATACGAATTTTTCCAATCTTCGATTCAAGTTTTTCTCTTGGGAGAATTAAATTTAACAGGTATTAAAAGTATAGATATTCGCCAAAGAAAATGTGTATTTTGCGTTATTAGATATAATTAAACGGAAGTCCACGGGCTTTAATTAATGAACCCGATTCCGTACTTTTTTTCCTCATAGGCAAGGAATATGAAGGCATAAAATTTTATGTGTCTGAGCAATCTTTTATAAAAAATCAGCATTAATGACAGCATCATCATATTAGTTTCCAGCGACGGTTTAACTTGCGCCCACAGGATAAACAATTTACATTCAAATAACTAACTAACCACTAATAGTTTTTGGCAATTTCTGGCTTCCTTTGTTATAATATATAAAAACTTTATTCCTTACTTTACAATAACAGTAATTATAACAATGATATTAATATTAATGTTTTAATTTAAACGTGACACTTAAACAATTTTCTTGTTGATGTTAGATTTATTAGATTGTAATACTTATTCTAGGTTAGTATTTATATTACTGTTAGTTGTAAGACACGCTGTTCGCATTGAAAAATTTCGATTAGGAAGTGGGAACAACTGATATAAAAGATAACATTTTTCAAGAAACTGTTAAATAAATTTAACAAAAGCCAAATTTCTTATTTCTAGCTTTATCAGCTTACGCCATACTCGTACTTCAATCGTTTCGTGCCTTTTTGCTTATACGTTACTACTATAAAAATGCAATAGTCAACATTGATATAATTAGTTATAAGTTTAAAGTTTATTTTTCAAGCAAATGTATCACAGAACACGTGTTAGGGGAAATTGAGAACTGATTTATTCTTAGGATCACAGAATTAGACACCCCAGAGCTAAATTAGAATGAATTGATGACACAAAATTTACCTGATGTGTGCGTGATTCAAATTTATAGCTGCCATGTATTTTCAGAATGTCAAAGTATTTTAATTTTTATTATGTATTTAATGTCTGTAAATCTGCCTAATCAGTAAAACATACGATAAAGAAATATGCTCGAAGATTGAGAAAAGTGCAATGTTGCTTCAATAAGATAAATATATTGCATTCTATCTTGCACAGGTATATTTAATATTCATAATAATAGAGATCAAGAATTATACGAATAAGGTACATATTTCTTAAAATGTGTATTTCACTAAGTAGCAAACTGCCGATAATTTCTCAATCTCCTTGACAAAAAGAAGGTCTTTAAATGAAAAGTTACTTCAAAAATATTAAAACAAAATGCCATTTACTATATCACGTGGGTCAAGTACATCATTTGCTTACGATATGCATACAAAATGTCTACTACGAGAGCAATTCCTTACATTCATTGTGCAAAAGAGAGTCTTATCGCGACACGTACATAGGAACATTGATGTGATCTGTCGACTGTCGCCCACTTGCGTCCAATTTGGGAGACGTACGGAGTTATTTCGTAAACATAAAGACAAACGTACTGCGCTCTAGACGTGTTAGAAAGTTACATCTGAGATTCACTCGATAAGCAAACATTTACGTGTACTCAGAATTTTAATTCCTCAAATTCTCAAATTAAATTTATTTTATTTTAGTGACGTTTAGCTTGGCTTTGAACGGTGAACAATAACATACGAAATTATATTCTTTATGATTATATCACTGCTTTTTTATAATGTAAAACTTTTTGAAAAACAGAGATTTAACCACGCATTATAAAATTAAATTATTCTCAGTACTGTAAGTTAGTACCTAAATCTAATTTAGCTAGACTCAGATAAAATTAATGTTTATTACGAAATGGTACATTTCAAATGTTGACAGTTACCAACTGTGCACGAAATATTACAGTGCACAAGTATGTACACATTGCGCTACCTGCCTAGCCTTCACGCTCACAAACTATTCAGACAGAAATCTGATACGACGGAGTCTCACTGCTCAAAACCTGACATCCCAACGTAATATCTTAGAACTCCTGACGAGATTAAAGAGAAAAAAATCAGTAATTTTTTTCTACACAATTTAGTGAACCACTATAAAGTGATAAAGCAATTAATTGACATGTATGTGTATCACTTACAAATAAATACGTTCGTCATACATAAGCTGACTCGGGCGTAATATAATGGATGTAACTACGGTGTAAATTAGCCAACATTATATCCATTTACACACTTGGACAGTCTGGTTAATAGCGAATGAAATGCGTACTTTTTGCGTGCGCGTGTCTTTCTGTCAGCAAATGGTCCGGAAAATGGTGCATGAGAAAAATAACGAACAATATGTACATATGAGGATGATGATTGTTATGAGCTGCTACATTTGCATTCAGCGTACTTATTACAAGTATACGAGTTCCCTACCTTTACCTATTACTTATTATTTTTGATATCAAAAAGAAAGTTTACTTAAACTTCTTCCAAATCATATATTTTACATTAACCATTGACATGATGTAGTAATTAATTTATGTTATCTCTGTTTGTCTCGCCATCTCAGATATCTGTTTCACACGAAATGATTGAGCGTTCGTCTCTTTGCCGATGTGTCTATTTTATCTTGTCCAAAAATTATCTTATTCTGTCAAGTAGGAATGAGAACTTGTCTCCTGATTTGACCAAAACTAGGAGAATTAAAACAAGAAGATGTTACGCAAACAATAATAATTTTCTATTTTTTTTCTAAATTTATCATTGTACCATATCATACAGTAGAACTAATAAAGAAATATCAAAAGTCATATGTATTCAAGCTGATATAGGAAAAAAGTTAACATGTAAACATCAACTCATATATTATTCTAACATTATGCTAATGTATTTTAATTGTGAAATAATTTTACATATATTTATGGCTAGCTACTACATTTATGAAATCATAAAATATCCAATAGTAAAATTTTATTTTACATAGCAAGTAGACTCGGCCTTTTATGAATTATTCCTTGATTATTTTTTATAACGATTTATTGTTTCCATAAAATCTTTCTATCAATAATAATTACATGGGCGTCTCGGGAAGTATGTACCTAGGTATAATGCCCGTAGTCTTTAAAGCTGTAGTGTAACAATAAGTTAATAGCATCATTCTTTACTACTGCAAATTTAAGCGCTACCGTACTAAACCATCTGATAAACGTTTATTTTATAGGTATGCTGATAATGAACGTTTTAAATATAATCAAATAAATAAGGAGGGTATATACTATATAGGCTAACATCATTAAGATATTAAGTCATACTGTCTATGATTGGTTGTATAATTAAAAAAATATAAGTAATTATATGATATATGGAATCTTATAATATATGAATATATTAATAATCAATGTAACATTACATTATTCTGAAATCAAGAAAGTAAACACATGCCGGCTTTAGACGTGCAATATCAAGTTTGAATGCCACGTAACATCATCGTCGGAAAGTCACACGTTAATAAAAGGACTCATTCACTTCCCACTGCTTCGGTATTTATAGCACTCCGTATTTATACGCTTTTCCACTTTATATTGACAATAATACAGACTAGAAAGTAATAAACCAAACGTATTAAATACCTTCCATATATAAATCGAGAGGATTTGTCAATCCTATTTTATAACGTCTATTAAATTTATCTAAATGTATTTTTTACGTCTCTATTTGTTTCCTACCGTTCTTTTACAATTTTATGGATGTATAATGTTGATAATATTGAAAGCTTCCAATAATATGAAATCTTATTTTTAGAAGCAAGCTAATGGATTAATTTTTATGATATACTTGATAAACATATCGATACTCTTTATGGAATTACATGGTCATAATATAACATCAAAATATTTTTTTAAATAATTGTAGCAAGTGAATTAAAATTCAAAGGATTTAATTATTATACATTTTTATACTTCTTTGCCTGAAATTATGATAAAACTTCATTTTTATCAGTTCGAGTAAATGTAACAGTATTGCATAAGGCTTACTCAATTTCAAAGGGGAATCATGAAAATCCGCATAAGAAATCCGATTCCAGCTTGCTATATCTGGATTCCCGCCCTATCCGCGGAACTGACAAAGCAAACGAAACCAGAAATGCAATGGAACCACACGCGTATCGTGTTACCGAAATTTGTAACAAATTGCGATATTGAGCTGCGAGGGTAGCGACCGCGGCGGGGGGCCGCGCAGTGTGTTTGCAAATAAACAGTCGGCTGTGTCCCGGGGTATACAATGAAGGTCGAACCTCGGGGTTGTACAATTGTGACCAGCATGACGCCGTCGGCCCATGGAGCCGTCGCCGCGCAACACTGGTTCTCACGCGGAATAGGAAATTCTCTATGGGAATTCCTCTCACTCAGTTTTATAGTCAACATTATTATTCATAAATACCACGGATCACCCGCTGATCAGCTCCCGTTGATTCTTGTCTATACTCGTACTGCGCTACCAAAAATGAGAACGATTGAATTAATAATTTTACGACAAACTTTAATGTTCATAACGGAAAATACACCAATGGCATTTATACAGTTGTAGATTATATATTTTTCAGATTTATTTCTTAGTGCAGTAAAATTACTTGTATATGGATGTGTGAGAGCAGTTTCATATAGATATATAGGTGTATAATTTATTTTTATAATATACAAATAACAATAAAAATCAACATTTAGTTTAAGTTGTAACCTTGATTTATTTTATTGTTAGGCCCACACTAGTACCGTACGTACGCATGAATTTTCAGAGCTACAATTAATTTTATTCAGTTTTTCAAATATATGTACCTGAATTCATATACTATCCAGGATTAATCGTTGTCTTCAATTAAATTTGTACATATGTAGATTTTCTACTTTTTTTTTTAAATAATAATTGTTTTAAGGCAAATCATATGTATAAAATCCCTTCCAACGTAGTTTTTAAAAGTATTACTCATAATGGTTAATTTATAGAAAAAAAGTACAGGGGTGGTTCATTGAAATGAAGTCAACCGTCAAATCGCTTTATTTAGCCGCTTGAATATAATGTGGTTTTTTATCAAGTGTTGATAAAATCTAATACTTCTAATCCCTCCGACGACATTGAATATATGAAAGCGTGTTAGTCTAAAATTAAATAATAAAGAAATGTACAATAAAAGCGACTTCAACTAAGATAATTATAAAACTTCTACTCTGATCATGTCGTTTTATGGATGTAAGTACAATCATATCTACGATTCATTGCCAATGAAGAACGACATATGACCAAATACCTACAAGTGGAATTTTTTACTAATATTAGGAATTTAAGGATATCAACATTTCTTTTAGGGGTTGCGTATATGTAGGGTTACTTAATTTTACGATTTTTAATTAGGGTATCCACATAAATAACAGAAAAAATTCCGTACTTTTTTTCATAAGTTCATTGTTAAATTTATGTAGAGTTTAAACTTTTAGCGAATTGTTATATCAAAAAAAGGAAATAACCGATACCACATCATCTAGGGGAACAATATTGAGACGTCATTTACACAATAGAATCAACCACACAATAAAATTGTCATCATTCATTTGTCAACAAATCCTTACACCGCACACACAAAGGTCCCAATGACCCTTAATACAAGCACATAGAGGCTTGACTTGCAATAACAATAAAAATTCCGTTTCCGCAAGACCATCTGCGTCGACAAAACATAAATAGGTCAAATGTTTTTGTAAACAAGTATTATGTTGCGATTTTAAACTTTCTGGGATGTGAACGGGCACAAACGATTATGGAAACGCATCGCCACGTAATGTAAAAAAAATATTCATTGACATCTTGACCTATTGTAGAAACGATTCGACTCTCTTTATTTGCATGTCTAGTCACAGGAGAGTGGAGTTTTTGTTGACATCCGTGAAAGGACCAATTTATATCACAGATATCTATAAACATTAATATTTAGATTTATAACATGATAAAACGAGTAATGTGACAGTACCGCATACACATATACTGAGTTCAAAAGTTTATCAATCAAGGTGAGTAACTCATACACGAACTTCTTTGTTGATAGCAAGTGAAACTTAAGGTTTTAAACAAAGTGGACACGCCAATGACACGACCGTGCCCTTGCTTATTGCTCTACAATAAAATCGATTAGCGATGCGATATTTTACTTATATTCGGATAATGTCAAATTGCCACACCATTGACTTTTGATTACACACCGTAAACGTCGTCACTCGATAACATTCTTAGCAAATGCATTACGAATGGGAGTATTAACCCTGAAAAAATTATTAATCACTCGTGACGACGAATGCACAAATCAGTGTTCATTTATATTTCATACTACATAAGTTAAAGAAGAGACTACATATACTATATCAACGGGCGCTTAATAAAAATCTTTGAACTTGATAAAAATCAAAAAAACGTACGTCGACGTTTATATCGATTTCAGACGTAATGTAAAGGTTATCTTCTGAACCATAATAATAATTACAATTATTACGCATTTAACAATTACGACCCAATCGTAATTTTTTTACTCTCACTAACGTACCTACATATAAATGCGGGTTTACGGAAAATTTCTACTTACTTTTACTTATTTCCAAATTTTACTATATATACGGGTTAAAAACGAGGGTAGGAGCAGATGTTACAAACTGTTTTGTTAGCTAGAGGTGGTCGAAATAGCTGGTAAAAGTTTGCGATGTATTTGCGAATGTGCAGCATGATGTCACCGGCGCCGCAGCGTCGCATGCAAGTGGGGGAATATTAAAATATATAATAGGTATTCCTCTGGCCCATATCGGACGTACTAGGCCCGGTTGACCCGGACGCGATATCGATAACTCCGTCTGTCGGACGCGTGACAACACTGTTTTGTTTACATTAAGACTCGTGCGACATTTGGAATGTATACCTACAGTTCAAAGTTCTAATAGGAGTACGACGTTTATTCTTAGATAGTATTATTTACTCTCGGTCATTTTTGTCAGGTTCAATACGTGAACTTCTTAAACACAATTGCGTGATACGATTACGACGTAATCAAAGTATACATTACGAACATCGCTTCTGTCCTCGATACGAACAGGTATAATATCAACATTTCGGTTATTAATACTGGCAATGCATATGCATACTTTAATAAAATTATTTTTATTTATTGCTGATAACTTATTCTTTGTATTATATACAAATCTCTATCACCTCCAAAATAATGCAGCACGCATTCAACATGCAGTATATTTTGAGGGTGATAATAATTTTTAAAAATAGACTTAATAAACAAGTCTTTTTACTTTGAACACGGCTTGAACAGTTACCTTTATTTATGTAGACCATATTCTGCACGGATAAGAGTAATAAATTAATTATTATCGTTAAAATAATTAATTGTTGTTAGATATCCAACTTGAAAGAAATTTATTACTTCTTTATCCACATGGAGCATAGAAACATATTTTATATAATAAATAGTATTTTTAATTAACAATGCTAGTAAAGCAAGTCTAGCCGACTTCCATTAAGAAAATAAATTAATTCGTAGATAATATTTAAAAAGCTACAAAAAATATTTTCTTAACGAGTGGGAAATTTCGTATTATGCTTTAAACAGGGACATATTTGAATAATTACAAGAACCGTAATTTGTTGACAGTATTAAAATGTTAGATTTTGGTCGCCTGGTCATCGCCCCAGTGGGAATCCGGGGCACAATGCAGTGCTCACAGACGATAGCCATCACAATGCTTATGAATGGCCGCTGGAACGATTGCACACTAGATATAACTACTTAAGCAATGGATTACAGCTAACATCGGTAATTTCTTCAACTTTTTGTACGGTTAATAAAATAAATTTATTTCATTAACAGTATTCATCTTCTACAAAACCAAGGCTTCTTTATTTGGAATTAATTCATTCAACGCGTTTCTGATTTTCAATTCATGGTGAAAGAATTAAAGTGTAACCACCAAATATGTAGATATATTATAATTCAATAATAATAATTAGTCTTCAATTATTCATAACACAAATAATTAAATTACAATTTAAGGTATAATCAATATTTATTTAAGATATGTATAGATAGACCATATTTATAAATAAAAACAAAAACTTATAAATCAATAAATCGTAGTAGTGTAATGATTTTTGACATTAAATAATTAAGATAATTTTAGTAAAGAAGATAACAAACAAAATATGTATATTATCTATTAAACGTGAATCTAAAATACGCTATTTTATTATAGATTTCACATAAGTCATTACTCATTACTGATTAGAGCAAACTGTTATTATTTATGCTAATGTTAAGTCCGTCCGATAAACGTGCAACAAAATATAGACGACGATCACAACAAGGTAAAACTAAAATTAAAAAAATGGGTCGCGTGATCGGCGAGAGTTTGATCGTACTAATCCGTCAAGCTATGCGCAAGAGCATGGGCCGTGACATCACGCGAACTTCCGACGGGAATACGTTTTTTCTGCGATGAAATTGTTTCCACGACCGAAAATACACAGAACATGCAATTTTATACTCTTGTTCCGAGGCACAAGGCTATTAAACAACGCCGAGCGACGGCTTATTGACGATACGGTCTGATACAGTGACTGATCTCGGCCTTATGCCGGGAAATTATGTTTTATTAGTTTATGACTGTCCTCAAAAAACTGCAATTACAAACTCGTGATCTCATTTTTGAAAACTTTAAACCATTAATCGATTTATACGAATTCACCTAAGCGTGTTAATTTACATGGATGATAAAGTTATATGAACACCAAAATATTTTGTTTTAAAATAAATGGATGAATAAAGATAAAAGTGATAAGCGCCGAAGCCACAGGAGTGAGTAATAAAATACGACACGAGTAATTAAGCTTCATCTATACATATTAATATTATCTTCCAACTATACGCATTTCCTGTGTTTTTACATAACATTTAAATCTGAGTTTTATTTATATTTACAATTAAATGGAGTGATTTTAGTGTATCGAGCACAAATTATACTAGTGGCTCGCCCCGAGCTGGACCTCGCGTTGTAATGTTTATATTCATCGAGACCTTACATTTGATGTTACACCAAAGCCAGACTACATATCGGCAGACGCATACGCGAACGTCATTGATGATGGATGGCGGATACATCGTCAGACGTAAATTATCTACTAGGACTGTACTACTGTAGTTTATTACTACGTTTTCATGTCCGTGGACACCATCGGCAGATGACGCGCAAAATAACAACTGATAAAAATTAAAAGTAATCTGTAAAAATTTTTTCGTTGAATTTTAAAGAAAAAAGATGAAGGACTGTAACGTATCCGAACCTAACGCAGTATTTGAGTATTGAAAAATTAAAAATGCATTGCAAGTCTGAAGTCAGTATTGCCCAAATGCCCAGTTCCTATAAAAATAAAACGAGTCGTTTTACTTACAGACAATACAATATCCTACTAGACGTAAGTCAAAAGCGTTTCTATAATAAACGTGACGTTAACTTATCTACCAAACAAACACTACCACTAAACTTGGTTTTGATTGGTTGATTAGAACCGCCCGTGATAATGATTGAAAACCATTTGTTTGTGTTTTACTATGACGTTCCGTCGTATAATAAGAAAAGTCATTCGACATTTGTAATTGTAATTCAAAACTATTGTTTGAAAAAATACAATTCTTATTAAAGGAATTTAAAATAAAATCTAAAGCGCGATTCAGAAGCCTCGTAGCGCCATCTGTATTTTTCAAATATCACGTTGAGGATGGTTTGTTCTTTATATATTAAACGCGGTTTTTTATACTCTTATTTTTTCGTGGCATAGTAAACATCGTCGTTAAATATAAAAAGAAAATAATACAACTATTATCTTTTTTTAAAGCGCGATTCAGAAGCCTCGTAGCGCCATCTGTATTTTTCAAATATCACGTTGAGGATGGTTTGTTCTTTATATATTAAACGCGGTTTTTTATACTCTTATTTTTTCGTGGCATAGTAAACATCGTCGTTAAATATAAAAAGAAAATAATACAACTATTATCTTTTTGAGAAAGAAACAATGAACCGTTACGTAAATCGAACCGTTACTTATCGGAAAGCAATTCAATTCAATATTCATTAATTCATGGTTATTATAAAATTTACAAAGTTTTTATAAATACTTTAATAAAAATAAAAATTCTGTAACAAAATATTTGAAAATAAATTCATTTATAAGGGGCCACCTGGGGCTATTATGTTGGTGT
>LQNK01002648.1:11863-55393 GCA_001586405.1 Phoebis sennae | reverse complement strand
GTATACCTAATATCGTCCGACAAACATTTAACTGTTTATCCCCCCTATCTTCTTTACCCCCCCACCGATTACGCCCATCTTCGAACTCGACATTTTCGTTTGTCTAAACTATACGCCTATGAAATTTTATCAAGATCGGATAAACGATACTCAAGTTATCGTCGGACAAAGTTTTTCATACTTACATACAAACATACAACGCCCGGCCATCTCGACTCTGAGACCTCGCTTCGCTCGGTCAATTAGTTTTTGAGAAATCTTGATACTGTATGAAAGTTCAACTTTTTAAACATTTTGATTAGTATTGGTAGAGTAAATACATTTTTTGTATAATAATCCAACATTTGCAACAAAATACGAATGTATATGTATATAGTCAATAAATATGAAGTACATTATAAGCATAATAATCATAACATAAGCATATGAAACATATTAGGGCGAATAGGAGTAAACGAAATAAGAACATTTGCTTCTAATGAAATACTATATCTAATATTCAGGACATTGGTTATTAAGGGGATTATTTCATTCCCACTAACGCCTTACGTCACGGCGAATCTCCGGATTTGCCTACATCTGCAAATAAAGCGCTTATACACTGCTTATTACTGTCTATTGATTTACCCTCTTCATATTAGTATTAGACTTGGAACATGGAATAAAATTGAGATGTTCTAAAACTACTAACGGCTCAAAGGTAGGCTTTCGCTGGCTGAGTCATAATCTTTATATTATATAAGACCCTTCAATCGTTTCTCCCTGTCAATTCTAAAAGTCAAAATTATACACTTTTATGAGACTCCCTGAAGATTGCCTATTCAGAACCTATTTAGTATTCACGTCCGTATAAAATAAATAGCGGTGCGGATATAATTTACAATTATAAACCTTTGTTCAAGCCTTCTTTAACAATATACAGTGTAAAATTTTTCTTTTAAAGTTTTTATCCTCCATTGTCGTGAATTTTTCACAGTAATAAGTGGGCAATATCGAGATTAATTTTATCTAAACTCTGCATAATTCGTAAAATTTTAAAACGACATTTCTCACCTTTGAAACAAAGAATTCTGTATATTTTAGAGCTTGACACCTACACAATTATTTATTCAAAAATATGGTATTTCGCATACATAAACAGGCATACAATGGGAATTATAAAAGTTTCACTCGCCGCGGCCTGAGCGATTGTTTACAATCTTCCCAGCCCTGGGAACTCGACTGTTCACAAAATATTAGATATACATTACACACACCCGAAATATAAAGCTCATCTTTGAAGTTTCGTCCGAACTCCGAACCTTATGCAAATAGCGTAAAATATAAGCTTGATAACAACTGATATATATTATAATTTAAAAAAAAAATATACAGTTAAGGACAGTTATGCGCACATGTTTTCATTCATTGCTTATAATTGTGATTCGCTCAAAGAAAATGTTGATTTCTTAGATAATAAAATAGGAGATAACACTTTATTGTAGAAATGGCCACGTTTTTATTCCTATCAATCCGCTTTACGCAAAGATCATAGATCTAATTTTCTGAACTGACTATATTTGAATCGCCGCAGATAATATAGTAATTATCCTAATTATGCAATACCATTTTACAAATTACACGTTAGGAAGATGTATAAAGTTTTGTATAGAATATATAAAATTAAAAGTTTATATATTTTTTTAGCAATTATTGATTTTTTTCAAGCTTTTTGTTAGGTACTGCAATATCGACCAAGAAACAACATTAGCCATTTAATATAAAAGTAGCCTCAATCAACTTTTACGAAATTGATTTTGATCGAATGATATTCGATATTTAAATCACCTGTCACAGAATACTTCTGAAATGAATGATTTGAATTTGATAGGAACATGTTCCAAGTTGAATACGACGCCGGCGCATCGTTGATGTGAAGCGGGCCAATCGAATTTGTCGTTGCTTGAGTCCACCGATGCCATAAACCGACTTTAATATACGCATAGCCGTTGCCGTTGAAGACTTTTATGAGCAATTTAACAAGTATCTCGTTGCCAGGGTCAGATTTGATTTATATCCGCATAACAGACATTTACGAGACGCGTTTGTGTTTCGTATTTCACCCGCTGTGGAAGCTGAGATGTGATCTTAGAAACGATGCAGATTGATGAAACTTTTAGTTCGTATCCAATTATATCGATTTTTACAATTATCATGTGCTTTTTATTATAGTTGCGGTAACCTTTTTTAGGTTTTATACAGTTTTATATTGGATCGTGGAAACCGAATAGGTGATATTTTTATTAAAATCAGACTAACAATCGCTAATAACATTTTTTTTATCCGCTTAGTTCTAGTACAGCGCAAGTAATAAAATGTATTTTCATATGAAACACAAAGTAAACATCACAATATTAAAGCCAGAGACATTATACACTGAGCTCTTAAGTCCCATACCATCAAACCCGATCCGCCGGCCGGGGCATGCGTCTCGTGTCACAATTTATTAATGAGTCGATGCACATTTTGTATATGTGTAGAATTATTGAAGATATTGATAGCACGAAGTGATTCTTTTATTTGGTATTGGTAAATTACATATTATATAGATTAGTTGTGGTCTATCTGATAATCAATCTGTTTATAAATATTATTTCGCTCTGAATATAAATTTCAAATTCTTTATATTTACTTTCAAAAAATTTCTATTTAACTCAAAATCACGATGATTAGAAAGGTTTTCGAGATATATTTTCCAGGCACTGGGTTTTGGGACGCATCAAGAAAGTCAAGTTTCTGACCTTTCTTGCATTATTTAAAAAAGCAAATATATTCGTTCAGAAAGAAAGGTGGATTGCTTCACCTGAAATACTGTTTACAAACGTTGTATATTTAATTATAGTTGAAGTTTCCATGTTAATTATTAGCAAAGAAAAACATTTTCACACAAGCTGCCGCCGCGTGTTAAAAGTTGGTCTGGATGTTCATGTTTCAGATGAGCACATATAGATACTGATAAGATTTAATCTGTTTCTCACCTCATTATAGACTATATTGAAGGTTGGCATATATACATGACACGTTAAAAGGAAACCGAATGGCATGTGAACGGATTCCGTGCTGGCTTTTACTTAACAATTTAATAAAAATGTTTTCACGATGTGAATTCGCTATATCAGAGAATGCTGACTCTTCTTGCGTAAAACTTTATATCGATAATAGTTACAAAAGTGCTGGACGGTTATATTTGCAAAATGCTTTATTTTTCATCAAAATCAGTCCCGTGGTTGCAGCATGATCTACACACTAACATCCAAACGTCCAAACTTTAACATTTATAATATTAGTACAATTAAATATAAATGCTTGAATTAAAGCCCTGTCTATGAAACTTTTAAATCAAAAAACTTAAGATTTATCTAGAAGAAAACGTTCTCGTGAAATAAACTAGAAAAAATATAATTTATGATTATTGATTTGGCTATTTATTTCAGGTTAAGATCATTTTAAACACTATGTAAAGTATATTCAACGCCGGTGCGTGTGTTATACTAGAGAAGACGTATAGTCTTACTTATAAAAGCTAAAACAGCAATTTCATACAACATTTTCTTTGTCCAATCATCCATTCCCCACGCGTAGCCCGTCCTGCAGATGTGCCATAGAGATTGGTGCATGACTGATATCCTCGGCGATAGTACTGACTTGTGACCAGGGCGGGCAGTAAAACGTACATCAGATAGCATGAGATGGGTGACGGCCCACATGAGCACGGCGCCGAATTCTCGCCATATTATACACAGCGTATGACGTTTTGAACACGTACCAGAAACCGTTTAAGATACATAGATAGCAGTAGACCCCATCCTTGAGTTACATTGTATAGTACATCGTTCTGTGGTGGTACATGAGATATTTTGAATTCAGTAAGAAAACAAGAAATATTTTGTTCTTTTTCTAATGTTAACTTATGTTAGAAGAAACATTTTTGGTATGTGTAAATATTGCATAAAATGCATACATTAAAATTACTTAATAGTACATATACCCATTAAACCGACCTGCCGAGCGAGACGCCCGCGTCCCGCTAATCCGACCTTCCATCCGTTACAAATATGTACTTTATTGCTTTCAATGAATAGACTAATAGACATATAACTCAAAAATCCCGTTTATAAAATAATAATTTCATAAATGTTATTAATTATTTATTAAGATCGTACTTCAAGTAGGTATGAAAAACAAAACAGCACTAATAAATGTTTTATTTTGTAGTTATTGAAACTAAATTGTTGATCAAAAGTGACCATGCAAAGAGTTTTTCTAGTATTCCTTTCTAGTTTTATTAATTTACAGAGATTACAAATGACATCGTGTTCCTTTGTTTTGTTACCAGTTTTTATTGAGAGTTTTGCTTGAAACAAAAATTGCTATTTTATTAAATTCTGTGTTATGAAATGCATTCAAACTTCTTTAGCTCAATGTTGTCATTAATAATAATGACCATAAAATAATTTAAAATTTGAGACTTAATAATTTATGCATAATTACAATAACTTAAAATGCGATAAAAGAAAGAGTTCATTCTTTATCGCAATAATTACGTTGTAAAAATAACGCGTGTTCTTGTCGCAAACGGTGTGAAATATTAAATTATTTAAATTAATTACTTATGGCACATAAAAATGGATCACCTTTACAGCCATTATACTTATTCAGGAAAATTGCCTGTATTAGGTTTAATTTGGGGATTCATTCCCATTTAAGCCAAAATTAAAATTATCTCAGAATGCTACTTTTTGAAATTAATTGTTATGACAAACCATAAGCGTTTTAATAAAGTATTTAGATCTAATTTATCTTTATTGCTTTTGTATTAAGCGGTATATTCTTAAAAGGCGGATAAATATATATATACTTACTGTTAATAAAATCTTATCGAATAAGTTAATTTATAGGAAAGGAAGTAAGTAAATGCGTCACTAGACAAATTGCCACACGCCTACATGAACGAACATAAAACTGATTGCAAATTTGTTCCAGCATCCAACTTAATAAAAACAGTTTTGTTATGGATTTAAGTAGGGGTACTTTCCGTTTTATTTATTTGGTATAATTTTGCACGCTTCTATGGATAAAGAAAACTGTATTTGTACTTATTTTGACATTATGGTCCCTCATCATATTATAAGAGCTAGTATGTTCAATTGGATATTATTTAAATTTAGCAGTTTAAAACAATTACGAGGAGTTACATTAACGAAAGAGCCAAGTAAACATCAATGAAATGGAATGCACAGAAACTCTTTACGGTATATAATGTAGGTTATGACTCTAATACCAGCTCTATTGTATTGTCTATTCCTGCCACAGCCTAGAGATTAGACTAGATAACGCAATTTTCCGGCAGTGCCAATTTGTAAGAAGCACAATTTTTTATATAAAAATTAAGTAAGTTTATTTCGATAGAATTTCAATACCAATTATAAAACCTGTAAATAAAAGCCGTCTTATTATACTTCACTATAATGAAGTGCATTTCGCTCAGTTCCAGCACAAAATTATAGTCGCCGTTGTCATAGAAAATATAAAGCTCACGGCAAGACTAGTTTTCTAGGACTTGTCTTGTTTGGTTCACCGGGACCAATGGCGACCCGCGAAACAATGAGAATTGACAACCAATGTGAACCTTAATGCACGGACGGCGCCATGTTCAATTTTATTTCAAGTTTACATTTCTCAGATTATTTATTCCTATAAATTTCAATAAAGTGAACCAAGAATAATATTATACGAACACATTTACGATTGTAAAAGGTTTTCTAAAAAATGTATTCACCTATTTTGATTGAAAGAATTTTGTTCTCATATGAATAACTATCTGTATGTCTAGCTCTCTATAGATAGACATGTTATTTAAAGACGAATACTTTGAAGATGTTTATATGAGCCTTTCCGACTTCAGTACAATATACTTCTCGTATTTAACGTCTAATTTCCTCTTAAATATATATGTTTGAAAATAATAATAAAAACCTTATTTATCACAAAGCAATATTTAAATAAAAGATATTTTATACGTTCATTTTGATTAACTCAACCAAGCTCTCTAAAAAGCGAACCAATTTTAAGTTAGTTAATCGATAAAACCTTGTTATGTAAATGGATTAAAATTTGCTTAATATTTTTCATCCGATTAACAAACAAAAAGTGAAAAATATTTGAATCGTAAAAAGAAACATAAGAAGGTAGAGGTTCTTATGTTTCTTTATTAAACACATACACTTCTGTCGCTTTTTACGATGTCATGATAGTAGATTGATAATTGGGATCAATTTTAATACGCCTCTATCTCGATATTTCCTCCCCTTAAAGTTTATTAAATCAAATGTTATTCATTGGTGATTTAGCTTCAATATTTAATATAATAAAATTGTTTTCAGGTGCATATAATGATATTGTATATCTTTATGCATGTGCAACATTAACTTTTACCTTTTTAACGATTAAGTTTAAATAATTATAAAACAGAGCTACTTGCGTTAAAAGCTGTGATAATTCCTCGCGATACCGTGACATCAGCTTACATCGTGTTAATGATAATTTTTTATTTTAAATAAAATCCATGCGCGATAAACGCTCTTTTTTGATTAAACTAAATATGGATTTTTATTTCAATAATCAATATTTTATCAACTTAAACCGAACTATAAATTCATCATCATTATTTAAATACTAAAATAGAGTAAATACCACTTTTCAAACAAATTACTTCTTTTTAACTGATGATCACTTTCGAATTTAATTTACGTTTGACTAACGCAATATATTGTAATGTGTTTTTCTTAAAATTTGGAACTAAGACATACGACTCTTCACAAACCTAAAACATTCGATTAAACTCGAACTTACCTGAAATAATCATTCTTGCAGAAAATATTGCTGTCCCTAGCGTAGCAGCGCTGTTCGGAGTCGAGTGGCATTTTGCATTCGCAGCATCTGAGGCACGGGGTGTGCCAACGGCGTTCGAGCGCGAGGAGGTAGTATCGATCGGTGATGCGGGCGCCGCAGCCAGCACAGGCGTCGTCGGCCGGGGGCGGCGGGGGCTCGTCCGGGGGCTCCCGCTTATGGCACGACGTGCAGTCGCGCGGGGACCCGGGCGACGCGGCTGGCGCTACGGGGGACAACTCGGCGCCGGTGTCGTATGCCGAAGTTAGGTACCGCTCACTCTGTTGCTGAAACCATACGCCGATGTTAGTTGCTAGTACGCGTAACCCTACAGATTTATCTATATTATAAACTAGCGTCTCTTAACATGCGGTCAACGGGCCTCTGACGGTCCGCTAGAATGCTTAACTCTTGCCTAAGATAGACATTAAATTCATATAAAAAAAAATTATGATTTGACGGTTAAACAACGCTGGTATAGAAATATAGACTCTTTACCGTTTAAACTTGCCTTTATACCCAATAAAGGTGTGATGTGACAATAATAATGTTAAAAATTATTTATAAAGTAAAGAGGAAATAAACACACTGCATTTGGGCAAATCCCAGAATAACATACAAGATGTCTGTTACATAATTTTGCTCTGCTGCATAGGGACAATAGTATTGACCAACATTCCAATAAATACACTTGTGGTTAGTGACCGCAGTTTAAACATTTTTGTCAAGATGAACTTGTTTACAACAGTTTTAGTTTGTGACAAGAATGCTTTAAATATATTAATGAGGAAATAAAGTCATGAGGAAATAAAGAACAGTTTATCCATATTTTGCGGTAATTGTAAATTAATTAGGCTAAACAAATGCGGAGGTCCCATTAATAAATATGTAGTTATTGTGAAAACTCTAAATACAAAATTTAAAATAATTGACAGTTACCGAAGATATAGCATAAATTTCATAGCAATATATCGCAATGGAATGCGTTCAACAACTACTGAGCTTATTTCAAATATGTGGTCTTATATAACTTAATTTCCGAACTCATTTCTGTATTAAAATAAAATAAGTAAAAATCATAGAATATACACACCGATAGAAATCAATGATCGTTTTTCAACTATAAAAGTGTTTGTTTTTCAAGCGTCGGATGCATTCAAAGGCAAAGTTAATTGCATATATACGCTTTCACTATATTATATTTTCGCAGAGTTACACGCTATGGCCGTTTGAATACTGAATTTCAATGGAGACGCCTTACTAGGAAGCGGTTTTCCTTTGCAGTCCTACACTCTATCAAGTACGAACCAAGAATGATATCAAAGAGCGGCATCCTTAGCCATACCCCTTACATTCGAATACCTCACAATATTAATATTATCACAAATTTATATCCTATTTATATTCGTTTATTTGAAGCCCTCAAGGAATAAATATTATATTTTGCTTTAGAACCTGTATGCGTTGCTTAATAAAGTTTAACATATTTTTTATAATTAAGTTAAACATATTTATGATGAAACATTAAACGTAAAAAGAAAAAATACTAATATCTTAATTGTTGCAATTGCGATACATATTTGTATTTTGTTTTAGTATTGTATACTATTTATTTAGTGAAACATGATTGCACTATTTTATAATTTAATACCTATGTACCTGCCATGTTTTATACAATTATGAATATTTAATTATATTTTATATGAAAATTTTGCAAACATTAATTTATTTTTACCCGTTTACCTTTCTCCGTAAGATTATTCTGAATAGAAAGTAAAGTACGTCATATTGTATATGATAAGAAAAAAGAGCACATCTTGATTTCAGTATTTCGTTTATTTAATGGTTTACAGTAAGACAAAACTCTTCCAAAAATAATATTATCTTATTGCGCTAAATAAATTATTAAGCCTTATATTATAAACCTTCCGGAAAAATATATAGGCATATGAAAAAACTACAACGCACGACCTATACTAACCTATATTACAGTGAAGACAATTGTTGATACTTTGTATTAATTTTATTCTTATTAAACATAAACATTAATATATCTAAAATACAGCCATTTTTGTTGTATAAATACTCCTTGCATTATAAACTTTTTGATATGCTATATAAACTAAGAACAATATTATTCGAAGAAGAAATTTCTGCACGTATTTGCAGACTTAGTTAAATCGTAATATTTATTTTTAGAAATAATTAATATAAATTTAACCCTACTCTTTTATAAAAACACACCTATATAAAGTATAAGTAATTATATAAACTAAATAAATTTAACAAATACGGTAGTTTTGCGCGAATAATATTTTATATTATCTTAATAATAGACTTAAAAATAGAAGTGTATTATAAATAAACCTATGAAACCTCGTATATTGAACCTTAAACATTACATTTATTTACCTCCATCTCAGTAGTATGTTACTTGGATAAGGAATAACTTAATAATATTAGGCCGCTCTGTGTCGTCTTTCTCTTATATTTATATTTTACGTAAATATAAAAGATAATAATAAATATCAATGTATTAAATTTTCATTTAACATTTTATGATCATTAAATAATGCTTTTAATTATTCAAAAGCTGCAGTAATTAAGAACCAGACAGTATAAACAAACCGCATAGCTGAAATAATTTACTCTATATTTAATTTTGTCTTCATATTGTTAAGCTACATACGTAATTTTATATTATTTGTTTTTTTTTTTATTTGAGACTGAGGCAACTGATACCTAAAATGCGTTAAGAAAGATAGGATGATGACACATACTGTTCAATAAATGGAATGAAGGAACAAAAAAGTGATGCAAGAAATATTATACTTATAACTAATTAATGTGAAATAAATCACAAATACATACTAATCAATAAACATCGCGGAAGCTATATTTTTTATAAATAAAGAGCATATTTTAATATTTAGGTAATGTAAGATTTAGAGCACAGAATTTCGTTGATTCTTTAATGCATAAATAATTAAATAAGATTAAATAAAATGCACGGCCGAAGCTGAAGCCCGCCGCGTGTAGCACATAAGTCAATTTCTCCAACAGGATTCAATTAATTTATAATTCCAAGTCTAATTTCAAAATCCTACAATATTTTGCAAATGAATGAACGTAAGGCCGTTTTTACGCATTCACGCAATAACTATTAATTATTTAGAAATATTTTCATTTTACTTTAAAATTAAACATTTTATATCATAGTTCCACATAATCTATCAATGACTGTGAACGCTAGTAGTCCTTAGCCTCTATGGAAGGTAGATAACTATAAACTGAAATATTATCTCAATATAATACCGTAGGTACCGAAGCCACCATTTTGCGCCGTCGGCGACTGACTATCTACATAAGGATAAAAACCCAGGAGTAAATTGAGTTCTCGTGTCAACCATTACCGAAATTTATTATACCTACTCCTAGTTTTGATATGAACTTTACTGATGCCACTTGCATAAATGGAATTTTACAATTATTAATCAAAATATGTCTTTCAATCATTTGGCCCGATCCAGAAATTTGTGGAATTTTAGGTAGTAAGACACAATTTTTATAAAAGCTAATTTATGTTATTTGTATTACACATCATTTTATTTATCTAGTATTTAATTATCATAGTACACGACACAGTTTAAACATTATAATGTATTTTAAAAGATTTCAACGAAGGGATATATTCCACGGCAGATAATATCGTGTAATTATATATATTACAGGCTTTTTAGGCCTACTTCGACTTAAAAACCAAAAACTTAACTCTTTATGTATTCTTATCTCTATATTTTTTTTAAATATAATGAAATGGAAGTAGAATAGATAGGTATAAATAAATGAAACTGAGTTTGCGATACAAATAAATATGTACATATATAAATTTAATATACAAAACTGTCATCTAATGCAATGTTAAGGAAACTCCTCTTTACTGTGTGCTGTTCATACCTACATAATATACACAAAGCCGTTGAAATTAATAAAAAAATATATTTAAAATACGTTCTTAATTACATTTATGGCTAATTAATTTAAATCCAGTATATTATATCTATTCCTTTTTTTAATACTTAATTGTTCAGTTCACCAGCTTACGACAGACCACTTGTCATACAAAGTTTTTTTTTTTTTTTATAATAATGCGTGCAAACCGCTTAATGCTATGAAAACTTAACCGAAATTATATTTTATTATTTACGCGAATCATAAAAATAATGAATTGAAATATGGGATAGTGAGATTTTTTATAAAATTATTGACAAAAATTTAACAATTTCCATAAATTTCTCTACCATTGATTGTTAGTAGATATAAGTAAGGATAACTGCATCAATACTGTTTATTTTTTCCAACTGATTCTCAATATAAATAAAAATACTACTACAATTGAAATAAATTTAATATGATCGTCATTAATTATAATAATAAAAATGTTTCTTCTAATTACTAGTGCTAGAGTTGAACATAAATAAAAGCTCTATCGTTCTTTAATCGCTGTTTTTTAATCCAAAGCTTTAAATGAAGAATTCTAAATTAAATCCACCATAACATATGACTTTTATTTTACTTTTACTTCAATTTCATTAAACATTATTGTAATTTAATTATTGATTACAGTCTACTAAGTCTATTTTTTGTCATCTATTGCCAAAACATACCCAGTGCATCGCTCCCCTCTCTTCGTACACTCCCATCTGGGGGTCAATTTTTCCGTTTTCTATTTTCGAACGTATGGGCCTCTGCCCCACTACACTGCGGCACTCACACGCGGTGCATATCCGTGTGCTACGCGTCGCGGTCGACGGACGACTGTGGACATCTTCAACTTCCACGCCACAGTGGGAAGGCAGCGCGGCCCCGCCCAGCCCCGCCCCCGACACCACGGGCACGCGAACGAAAAAAAGAATTTTTCTTTTTTTTATAAAACTTGCTATTGAATTTTCGTCGCGACTTTTTTCATTTGCAATATTGCAACGAATTGCGCTCGAGTGGCTCTCTGAAAATGTTTTCGACAAGTGATATGTTGAATGCTGTTTTGTAATATATCGATCGCGACGTGTAACTTTATTCAAATGTTTTACCTACTCTTACTATGTTAGGTATAGAATATATGTATGGACAGGATGTGTCTCAGGATCAGACAGAAATGTTTTTGGTATTTGCGACTTTGGTTTTTAATTTATGTTTTAAGGATCTTCGAGATTCCTCAAAATATGTTATCTTTATTAGATTACAATATCAATAAAATTATCGAATTGAGTATTATTAAAAAACATCACTAGGGTTTTTTATGAGTTATACATATTATAATTTATCAATTAATTGCATTCTCTTTTATAAGTATCACGCTGCTTATAAAATTGTGTCTCTATTATTTATTAAAACATCAGTTAATTTCAAATTATTTATTTCATGTCAAACAAAATTGCAGCGAACATCTATCGACAAGTAGTCTTACAGCCTCGTTTTGCAGCTGTACAACCTGAAAACAAAAAAATATCCATACCATGATAAAGTAAAAAGTTTAATAAAATTACAATGTAGTTAAACCTCCCGTGAGTGTTGTTACAAGTAGCGCCATCTAGTAGTAGCAAAGGGTACTATCAGACCGTTAGCGACTCTACCAAATACTACCATGCATAAGGCCCTCTACACAGGATAGGTTTGAATCGCGGCGTTTGAACTTACATTACGTAATTTTTTTTATAAATTTCTCTATTGTGAATGAAATATTAAATAATTAGTAAGTGGAAAATTCTTTTTTTCCTGCAAATGTAGAGTTATATTCGAAATGAAATGTAAATATAACTTATACGAATATATTAAAAGAAAAATTGAGGATGTAAAAATATATCATATTCAACTTTAAACATAGCTTATTACATTAAATAATATTTAAATTTAAAATAAATAAAAACTATATATTTCCGTATTAAGGATGAATCATAAGAATCAATGTCGTGAGGGGTAAGGGCGGGAGGGGCTGTGTTTGCCCCTAAAGGTGCTTATGTTGTACCGATGTGTTCGAGATAATCATTGATTTTGGATTAAAAGACATCTCGTGCTTATAGATCTGTAGCTAGGATTAAAATTACAATATGGCGGCGTTAATTACGACACAGACGGGACTTAGCTTCTACCACGAATAACATTATTAAACGAAGTTGTACCTAACCTATCATACATATTAAAACATCTTTTTGATTTTATGAACTAAATTATAATTTATTAGAAACTGGTTTTAACAAAAACATAATCGAAAATCGTGTTTTTAGTTTGTTATTAACAATTAATACACACATTTAGCTATGCCATTTATGGAATATCGAAAAAAAAAATTGTAGTCTTTACTATGCCGCACACAATTATGCAATATAAAGCAAAAATATTAAAACAACTTTGATAAAATGAAACCAAAGATTATTGATAAGGTATCGAATATCGATGTTAGTAAGTTATAGGTAAGTAAGTAAATTATAGGTAAATGATGGCGTCTCGGTTTAACTGCCCCAAACTGAATCTGTGTAAACTTCATATACTGACAAGCAATGCTGTATAAATTCTTGTATGTGTATTTACCGTCTAAAGGGCTGATACTGTGAGATACCTTGGCGTTATTGTAAACCAATGTCTAATGTTTGAACCTCATACATAGATATATTGGTCATTAGAATGCGTAAACTCATTTATACATATATTTAAAACACATAGCTGACCATGGAGTAATTAAGATGATATATACAGTTTGCGTCAGTCGTTGTTGAGTATTGCATAAAAATGGGTGTTTTGGCGAAACCCCATAATTTGATTGAATTGTCTGCTACTAAAGGTTGCGCTTGGCCTACCTATCCGAACCCAACAGTTGAACTGTATAGGACTTGGGACGTAATGATAGTATGACAGACTTTTATTTTACACACAGTCTTCAAAACACCACCTTCATTACGACCGTGAATTATTTAATGATGTTGAAACGGGAATGTTTGCTCTAAAGCCTTATGCCACTCAGGTTTTACCCGACACTTTTTTTCTTTCTCGGATGCTTTCTTATTACATAGCTGCCTAAGATCATTCACATAATCCTATTACACGCATCTGCATTATTTTTTTTTTTGTTTATTTTCTTTTGTGTTATTCTACTACTTGTACATTTTCATTAATTTTCTAGTATTATTTTAATTTAATTGTACTACCATTGTTTTTTCTTTCTGTCTTTTCACTGTCAAAGAACAATCTTAAAATGTGTATTCTAATGTCTGTGTCATTTAGATTTACTAGGGGGCCTGGTGACCCACATTTTTACACAAACCCCCTTCGGGCACCAGCTCTCACAAAGATAACGTGTATCTACTAAACTATGTAAATTGTTACCTATAAAAAATCTTTGTGACAGAAATAAATTATTTTGATTTGATTTGCTAACAAAATATAATAATTGTGCTCTATTACTAACAACTTTGGGGCTTCTATTCTGATAAATAAATTATTATTATTATTAATAAGATACATAGTATGCGTACCATCCCATACATAAATATAGGCTCTTGTAGTACTGTATGGGTAATATGCGTATTTAGTTCCCGTCATGTTCTCTTGGTGAGGCAGAAGCCAGCAATGGGTCCAGGGACAGGACAGCAGACAATACTTAGCGCAATCCTCGCTCGGTAAGCGATCGGTCTTGTAGTGGAGCCACCCGAACCATTCCGCGGTAACCTAAGTGCGAGATCGTGTATAGAACAAACATATATTTTGTTGAGGCAAACAAGCAGATGGCTCATCTGTAAATAAACAGTTGCCTGCCGAAACAATACCAAAATGGTAGCAAGAGCTGTTATTTATTCTTATTTATTCTGTTCGATAGCATCAATGTTGATATAATTTGAGAAATAAGAAATAATTTATTATTTTCAGTATAAGAAATATGAATCAAACGAATGAGGAATATTTATTTAAGACCACTTATTAAGTAATTTCGCTAAAGACATTTGTGTTGTTTTCATAATCCACTATGAACTATTTAAAAGGAAAGACATTGGTTTGTGGCACCTGTATTGATAAAATATTAAAACACAAGGCGGCTTTTAATATAAATGGTCTAAAGGTTTCGAAATATAAGCATTGTGTTACGACGTTTATCAAACGATAAGAGAAGTATTTACTTAACCAGAAAGAGATATATTTGAAATAAATTATTTTTTATATGTTCAAAAGTCGAAATTAAACCATAACACCTGACTGGGGTCATAATTCCACTTGACCTTTGGATTGTACTCCACCCAACGGCTACGAGATATCATATAATATGTATTCTCAAAATATTTGTTTCCAAAAGCATCTGTCCCCATCAATTTTCCCTCCTGCAAAGAGGAATAAAAAATATACTTTTTAACTGGAACATTTCAAGATATTTTTTGTACATATAATATGAATATTTTTTATATAGGATGTTCAAAGTTTGCTCGTCACACGTGCATTAATTATGAATTCCTATCCACCAAAAATGTTGTTCACCACATTAGGTTGCCTTTAATATAGTAGTAAGTACCTACCCCGTTTTTATCAGTCTCAACAAATATAGGTGGATAGAAAAGTACGCTTTGAATTTACATTAAATAATAATTTATTTAAAATATCCGATTATAATCATTCGTTTCAATGCTCACTTTCAGTGTGTCATGCCGCCAGAGCTTCATAACCGCCCCTATTGGACCACCATTCTTAGCTATTATTCTTAAAAGACGGGCCCATTTATCGAAAGCCAAGTAACCAAAAACCATTTCCTAACTTTTTTTACTTGTTTTATAAATTATGTAAAATAGCTTTTTGTCTTTGTTGTAATTTTTGACATTAACGTAACATAATATTATTATTTCATAATCATAGACAAGAGCGACGTAATGGAGAATGTTACTAGGTATGCCAAATAGGTTGAAAGTTTGTTACAGTATAGCTTGTACCTATACAAATACACTGTTTTTTGTTGCAGTCAAAAATATCAAGTAGTTTTCATTTTATAAGCTTTTAAACATTCGAGTTCCGCTAAAGTCACGTGACCGCTTGTGACGTCACAAAACAGACGCCGCGCGGGCCGCGCTACTTCGCAGCAACTATAATACGTGTGGGAAGCGCTATAGCGAGCGCATGAGCTGTCTGTTTTATGACGTCACACCGCCGCAATCGCTGCGTCGATTTGTTTTGCTTATAAATCAAAAACTAATTGACGTAACAAAATAATTTTTTCAACAGTATTTTTTAGTTAAAAAAAACAATATGAAAAGCTAAAAATCAAAATTTGTTAACATTCTTCATTAACTTCTTTTAGTTATGATAATGACATTGTGTCTGTTAAACAGTATTTATTTTTGCAATAACCACCTGCGAATACAAAGTAATAAATAAAGTTTAGGAGGTTGTCCTACACAATAGAAAATGGTATTCAATTATGTACATACAAAGTGGAGTTTTGTAATGCCACCTGAAGGGAAAGCACCCATATAACTGTAGATAGAAAATGTTACTCAAAGAAAAACTCCTTTATATAAAAAAACCAAAAAACTGCATTTAAAGGATGCAGAAATTTCTCTTACAATACTGATCTCCGGACTGCTACTTACTAAACGAAACATAGCACAAATGCTACCTTCCGCGGTGCGAACTTGACCTAATTCGGGCCAAAGCAATGCTCGACTCTACTGCACTTCTACCTTTTACTTTTACTTTTAATATTTTACTGTCGGTCCACTTCAACTTTTAATTTTCTTCTATAATGCCGTAGCTATATCTCTATTGTAACATTGTCTCACTGACCGATTTTGGCCATAGTACCTTACCTCAATATAGTATAGTCACTAGCCAGCAGCTGTGCAGGATATTCTATAGAGCACAAGTAAATGGTAGTAATAATGAACTAGTGCTACTAAACCGAAGCTAATATTAAATGTTTATGGTTTTTTCTCAGTAGATACATGTTCATTACAGTTCAGTACCTAGTTAGGTATACAAATTGTACTATACCATGTGCTATAATACAGGTAGAGTCGTGAAATCAAGTAATAAGCTTGACACCCATATGCTGTCTGTCAATTACTTTATCAATTTGCACTTTATTTATTCATGGCTAAATGAAGAAATATACTAAATCAAGTATGAAATTTTTAACAAAGGTGTTATAGAACCCTAAGCAAGTGATTAGTATATACTATACAGTTAAATGTTATTTTTACGTCTTTTGTTATTTATTACCAGGGTAAATTATAAATAAAATTAAGATTTATTTAAACATAATGTATTTCAGAAGAAATAAAAATTTTCGATGTTACATATAAGTACAATGATTGTATGTTCCTTTGTCGGTCATTTATTAATTTTGTAATACAATGGAACATCAAGTAATCACATTCGTACAAGGAAATATTTTAAAGCAAATAAAATTTGTTACAAATAAAGTTAAATAAAACACAATATAAGGTAAATAATGCTTTGGTAGCTTATTCTTAAACAACTTGAATCAATAATATTACCAATAAAAATAATAGTAAAGCACACAATTTTATGGCATACGACTAAATCGTCGAATCGCTGAATACGATTAAACTACATTTCTGCTATGTGTCCATAAATATTAGGATTAAAATACACTTTCTAAGTAAATGTGATGTATATTATCACAACTAACTGCGATGACAATGTAATGTTAATAATAAATTTGTAATTAAAATAATGATGTAGTGATTGACAGTCATGCAATGGTACAAATACATTAACCTTGAAACATAGTTAAATGACGTCTAACATTAAGCTAAGAATAACAGTTTTCGGTACATAAAAACATAAACATCATAAAATTTACTTTTTTTTTAATTCAATTCATAGAACATATAACTAAAATATTGTATACATTGAAATTAATGTATTTAAAAGATACTGAAGTATATTTACCGCCAAATGTTATATTTGTATAACGTTTTCAATAAAAAAAATATACATATTTTCACAAGTAAAGCAAAAACCACCAAGTACCATTTATAAAGTTAGATCACAACTAAATATTAACTACGCCCAACAAATGTAAAGATTATTAATATGCAGAACATGAAAATATATTTTAGTAGAAACGTAACAATAAATAATTATAATATTACATTATATATATTTTTACATTAGAAATATTCGGATATGCGTAAAATTAAAAATTAGAAAAATATTTAGACAAATACTGTATTGTTAATGTGGGAAGACAAAATTGATTATATTGCTTTGAATACTACAGCCTATTGTTCTGTTTGTCGTTATGCTATCCTGCTATTATATAATTGTAAAATGTTTCGTTTGGCACAGCTTTACCTTTAAACTACTATAGCCTATAGAGTATAACATGAAATCAAAATATATATTCGAAATATATAAAAAACATATATATTTATTATTATATAGTATACTTGGCATCTAACCTGGAAGAAATGTCTAAGCATGCAATTTTAAACGAACTATAAGTATTATAACGTTCAAGTTCAAGTAAGTTACTTAGTAAATTGTGCCCATGAATTGAAGTTTGAATTTAAATAATAAAAAAATTAACAAATTTTCTACATTTAATGTAAGTACTACTTTTTTATTAATAAGTAATATGCAGATAAGTACGTCAACAACTAATTCAAAATTATAGTAATATACACAATCACATTCCTAAACTATTCCCTTTTTAATAAGTATACTTACGGAAAAACATCGAAGTATCAACAACCTAACAAACTGAGACAGTAAACATGGTATAGGGCAATAGGATAAAAGAATGGGCATTTTAGGGCCAATCACACAACAGTGATGAAATCGGTGGCATACGCAAGCTCTTCACTCTATGGCAGCTAAGTTCAAATCGAGCGCGAAACTTGTGATTCATTTGATAATGAACGACGGATTGCAAATAACTAAGAAATCGATAAATCTAATAAAATTCTTTACCCTTTAATAATGACATAAATTGGAAAATTGATTTTAATTTTTAATTACTAGACGTAGCGCTCATTTTCCGTTAATTAAACATTTATGAATATTCAGGAAAACACTTCAAAACACCATTTTCGCGCTCTATATTGACTTCCCCATTAGGTGAATTAAATTAGACTATTCAACGAGATAAATCTCAGTCGGGACTTGTTACAGGCTTCATACAAAAATGCCCATTGTCCTTTACCTAAAACTTAGTATATGCCATAGTGCCCATAACTTCAATTTGCCTCTGTCTTGTCTTAATGTGATGACGTAAACACTTAATACTACATCTAATTAATATTCAACTAATTTGAAAACTCGATGAGATAAGTACATACTATAAGTTAATCAGTATAAAATAATTTAGTAAGGTGTTATGTTAAGTTAAAAACTTGGAAATAATAGAAAGGACACAACTTTAAGTGCCTCACCTAAGTTCCAAATTTATTTCTAAAATGTACAGTTAAATACAACCGTCCACCTCTTCAATCATGTGCCAGCACAATTTTTAAACAACCTTTTTAATAACAAATTAATATTATGATGTGACAACATTAAGTCAACACAATTTATAAATCACAATGAAATTATTTCAAATCTTTACAACATTATTCAACATGATTATTGAACATATTTCGACCATGTTCAATAATAATATAAACAAACTTTTTTATTAATTTCTTTACTTTTAATTGAGAGACAGCGCCCGGAAATATATGGAATTAAAATACCATATTCTCTATTTTGCCATTTTTTATACAAAACAAGATGACACTGAATCTATTTGGAGCGGGTGTACTCACTAATCACACTAATTCATTCATAAATGTGCAAATGTTTTCATTCCGTTGTAATTCTAATTTTTTTTGACACAAAACTAGTTACTGAGCGGGCAAATTGTTTTCTTCTATATATTTCCGTGTACAATTCAATCATTGTGATTATTTCATAAAGAATTGATAATTCAATTCATAACTTACGTACTAAATGCTTAACGCTAATGCAAATAGACACGAGTAATATGCAAGTGATCGCGTTTCACTTACCGGTTCAACACGTTACTTAGGCAACATCATAATTCATGAATATTTGCTATTACTCTTTTTTGCATTAATCACAATATAATTTGTCAGAATTTGGCCACGTGGTTGATATAAAATATTCATAAAGAAAATTGAAAACTTAAAAAGAAGTCATGTTTTTAAATAATTTTTAAATGTAAATAAACTATAGAAAATAAAATTATTTTTATTAAATGCCTACGCATAATTAAATAACAATTTTTAAGATTTGTAAAAACATGTATTTAATTATTTTATCTGGGTTTTTGCTTCGTTCTTCAATATCCATAAAGACACAAGTTATTTCTATAACTAATTTTATTAAGTAGAAATGGTCAATAAATAAAAGATGGAATAGCACGTGCAAGCAACATTCTGTGAATCAAATTTCAAAATGATCTAGAATGTACAATTTTTATATTGACAACTTTGCATGAAATAAAAAAGGCTGCACACGTGCGTAGTAAAACCCTTATCATTATTTCATTGGCACTCCATATCATACTCTCAGATGAAAATTAATGAACTATAATAATGTCAACATAAACAACTTTTTATTATTTTTTTTTATTATCAAGTGTTCAAAATCACGTTTGCAACATTGCATAATTTACCGGGAGGGTAGTAAACTCCACTAACTTCTAGGCAGTGGAAATTCAGATCAAAGTCGTGCAATAGTGCTGTCGTCACAAATACAAGGCACGCGGATTTGCAAGAGTAACTAAGCATGATTGTTTATCGTCAGTCTTTATACCTACGTTTATTTTCCAAGTGTAGTTTGACCGCTTATTTAGTGTACTTGCGCCATTTAATTAAACGTCAATTATATATCCTTATCGCTCCTGAAACGAACAAACTTAAAATGGAATAAAAGAACGTATAGATAAATTCATCCACGAAGACGCGCCCCGCTATTATTCTGAATCGTTGACAGTGTATGTATGCAAGCTACAAGTCCGTTTGTGTGAAGTGTTATAGGTACACACTCATTACCCATGTGTGCACACGCACACTAAAATAATTAGACTAATCAGGACAAAGTATTGCGGTCATAGTAAAATATTTCCAAATTCAAAAATTGGTGGGGCGCGTCGTCGTAGATGGCACTATCTATTCAATCGGACGTAGAGTCTCCTTTTCAATGGTCGGTTAAAAAGGTGGTCCTACGTTTGCGAAGTTCCGTAAGTACCGGCTGGTGGTCTGTACTCTTCGGGCAAAGCCATGACTTGTTTCTTCGTAAACGCGTACTTCTTGACACCTATGTTTTTGTAAGTGTTCTCGCGACGGCAACCCTCGCTGAAATTCAAAGGGTTTATTATTTTCGAAAGTTCATTTATCTGTACTTATATTATAGAGAAGGAATATTTGGTGTTCTGTTTGTTTGAACCGAATAGGCTCCAGAAACAGTCTTACTCTAGAAACTACTGGACCGATTTGAAAAAATCGTTTACCATTGGAATCCATTATCCTTGATAAACATAGGCTATCTTATAAAATTATGTATCGAAAGAGAAGCCGCGAGGAGAAGCTAGTCACATATATTTGGATTACATAAGGTGGTACTCATCATTGTAAAGAAAGAAATGTTCAAATATTATACATTTCTTATTTAAAGTAGTATAAAAAAAAATTCACAAACGTTTGAAAAAAACCACAAAATATTATACAATATGCTAAAAAATTACCTTCTCATGATATTTATAGCCTTTTTCATCTCGTGTTCAGCCAGATGATATTCGGCAGAGAGTATAGAACACTGTTCCAGGGTAACCGACATGCCGGTCCGGTCTTTTGCACTCTTGCACGACGTAAACCTGATACCTTTAAAAAATAAAAAAACATTATTTATACACCTATTCTTAATGTGAAAATTGATATTATTTCGATTGTTCGTGAATTGAATCTCTATACAAAATACTTTCAACGGTAAAAATTACAAAATTTTATAAAAAATTACTCACGAGCGCATCGAATTTATTATAATTACTAGCTAAGCTCCGCGGTTTCACCCGCGCATATATCCCGTTCCCGGAGGATTTTGGTCCTATAGATCCGGAGCCTATTCAATACAAACAAATCTTTCCTCTTTATAACACGATACGTATCAGTGAACGCACTTTTGTGAATTTCTATACAATATTACGATATATGAAATCCGATGCCTCCGATGCTGACATGTGCACACTTACACGTACAACATTTGGCAAATAATAATAAAAAGAAATAAAAACTCATTTTATCTTACCATTCATATGACGAGTGGCGAGCGCGGCCAAATGCAATACTTCAATGTTCTTTGGCACTTTCTTATGTACAGCTATTTTCAGCGTTTCCATCACTTCTTCTAGAGGCTTTATTCTTGATGATGCTGAATAAAATATCAGAATAATTACCATTAAAATTTATAAAAACAACTAAATCTATACATATAAAACTGTAGAAATGAAAATTATGTACATTAAAGATATTTAAAAAATAATTACTACATCGATATAGAATCCAAAAATATACGGTAAAAATGTGTAATATTTTTTTTATACATTAGATTATTTCAAGCATCTGTCTAAAAAGCTAATAAAAAGATATAGGATGACAATTATATGTTGATGAAAGAAGTAAATACATATCTCAAACTATATCAGATTATTATCCTTTCGAGCAACTTGTATAGGCAGCATTTTACTCAACAAACAAAAAAAATACACCAAAAACATGACAAATTATTACCTCTGTTTCCAGCCACATAATCAGCGGGGAAGATCTTACAATACTTATGATAGTACTTGTTCAATCGGTCCAGATTGTCATTATTGGAGTGATACTGCGGCGTTGTCTCACCCAACGCTTCGGCTAACGTTGCTTTATCGTTTATACCGATGTTGAAAAATACTGCTGTTATTGTGAAACTTAAGTGCTGTAAAATGATAAATATTTAAGTAAAACATATAGAGTTAATGACAGAAAATTTTATAGTTAATGGTATATACCTCTTTCTTAGTGAATTTCGAATAAAGCGCATCAGAAACTGGAATGTCGACGGTCAAATTGCCCCTTGTGCCAGACACGCGTGGTGTAGCAGTATTGCTAAAAACGATGCAAACATTAAATCGATCATTAAAAAGCTAGTGAATAAATAATAAATAAATAATAATAAATTTTCCAGACTATAATGCAAATTAAACAAGATTTATTTCTAGATTGGAAAAGTTATTTTGATGACCCGATTTGTCTATTATGGCGAAGGGTCTGGATTCGATTCCCACACGTAGAAAATTATTGTGTAATGAACTTTGTAATTTTCTACTGTCTATGTGTTAATTTATCTATATAATGTAGGTATTTACAAAAAATAGGCATATTTTAGTATGTCTATTATCTAGTTTCAATAGTACAGGCTATGTTTGGGACAAGATAGAATTGTGTTCAATGTGCGTAAATATTTATTTATTTAAGTTAGCAAGGGATACATAACAAGTATTGTCTTATAAAATAAACGTTTAATACTAATATGGTAGATGGTACCTGTGCCCAACTTTAATAAGTTTGAACAGTACAGTCTGCAGATCCTCCACTGCAACCACCATATCCCCCCACATGGCTTTCTCAGTGGAGTACAAACTCAGCAACCCCTCGAAGCCACATAGAGGCCCGAGGTCCGAACTCAGCAGCTTCACTGCGATGTCGTGAGGTATTGAGTTGAACCAACACAGTAAGCCTGATGACGCGGTCGTCAACTGAAAAATACTTTTAGTATAGCTTCTGAACTTATTGGTGGAATAAAAGTAGAATAACAAAACTGAGCAACTAGAGTAATATAAAAATTAGTTATACGCTTCAGCTTTTCTATATATCTCTTTTATACTACAGCAGGCATTCGGAATGAAAAACCCTGTTTTATTTTTTTTGCTTTTGATAAACCATTTTTTACTTGGTTCACCTGATTTACCCTCTGTCGCCTCTCATGACACCCACGCAGAAATTGTTTGGCGACACACGTATTTTTACGCATATGGCGCCGTCACCAAATTTAAATTGAAGATTAACGCCTTTTTAAGGCATTAAACAAAAGTTTATTCCAAACTCGATCACTTTCCACCACACAAAAATAAAAAAAAATATATTGCTATAAAAAAAATAGTTTCTTAAATAAGATATATACCGCTTGTGAAAAGCACGTGTCTCTCCTCGTCTGCAACGCCGCGTGGTCGCGCGCCCACGCCGGTGACTCGCAGCGCAGGCGCAGCGCCGCGTGCGATATACGCGCCCAGTGAATTATCGACTCCGCTTTACTCTTGAAGTCGTCTGTGTGCCCCCGTAATGGCTCCAATTGTTCCTCTAATCCATCTGGAACACAGAATTTGTGTAATATGTAGTCATCAACAGCAAAGATGTTAATAATTTGTAAAGAAATCAATGTTACGTAGGTGCATAATAAAACGTGAAGAACTTTGTATCGTGTTGACTAACATATATTTTTTACAATATTATATCAAGTAAATTTTAATAGTCATAAGTAATAACACACAATTTGATAACCACTGTATTAAATATGAACCAGATTTTTACTAGCCCTGGTTAACCCACTATGAAAGCCAACGAACTCTTTATATTAAAAATATTATAGTATGCATCAAGTACCTTTAGTCGACTCGATTATTTTGATAACCTCATCAACCACTGTTCCTAGGCTGGTTTCCACTTCAGCCGCAACATTCTTTAAATACGCGAGATTCGTTTCTCTCATGCTGGAGTCAATCTGACCGATACTTGGAAGGGGCGACTCCTTCGACGACGAGCCCTGGAAAGATACATTTCTTGTCTATGGTAGATCTTTTATTTGTGATTTCTTAGATAGTAATAGATAAAGATAAACAGACTTGATAAGAATAGTAAATATATACGAGCACTGCAAATACTTCAAAGCGTAAAAATCTGCACAAATGCGAAAGGAAACATCATATTTCGCATTTCTTGTTCAAATAAACATGCGTATAAACTTAAATTGTATATTTATTTGAGTTGATCTTTGATTTTGTTTGTTTTAACACGAGTTCTTTCCATATGGAATAAAAAAGCTTTTTAAAGGATTTTAAACCCCGTTAATAATAATATAGATAGATAGAAAAGAGTTTCGTATTTCTTTATTATTTAAAGATTATGGTCCATTTTTGAAAATATATTTATTATTGCAATAATTACATAACCCAATAATAATATATTATAACCGCCACATACGATGTTATCGAACATTTTAATTATAATAATGAAGAGAATATTATAAGGATAAAATATGATTGAGCACTAATAATAACAATGTGTACTAGTTTCTTGTTGTCTTTATCATCATATAATTTTATACCGTGCGCTACTATATTATATACTCTCTAGCATCTTTAATGGCCAGATTGACACTTATTATAAAAAAAATAATAAAATAGGATACATATCTATATTTTTCTTAATGTTATTTTCAATATTACTCACTCACACAGCAATATCAAGTAAACAAAAAATACATAGAATAAAAATTGCCTGGCTGTAACACCAACAATTTCGCTTTGCATATTTTTCTTAATTATTAATGATCTCTTAATATTGTCACACAATTTACCTTTTGTTTGTTACTTCCACTCAAACTTTCCATAAGGCATCTGTACGACATTTGTTCCAACGAAGAAGAATTCTTAAAGTCATGACGCAAGCTTCCGTGTCTTGGTCTATTCGAATCGAATTTAGACGAATCTTCATATTTAGTTTTTACGGGCGACCTCACTGATCTGAAGGAATGGTTCAGCTTATTACGTTCAGAACTATTAAAGTAATCATGATGAAATCTCAAATCGGTCGTTTCTATGATATACTTTATGGGATCTTGTGTTTTCGTACATCGATTATGGTATATATTTGGAACACTTGATGATAAGGAAGGCGTTTCAACAGTGGGGGTGGTTTCTTTTGAACTAGAACTAGAAGAGGCATCTATTGTGTCACAATCTGAGCCTGTGTCAAAAACACTCAATTGCTCTGTGAGTTGCATTATCGTTGACATGGTCTGTAAAGATATAAATATTTAAGTACATATTCATGTTTCTCAGATTTAAACCAGTAAATGTAGATGTTTTTAAAAAGCCTTAGATATTCATAATATACTTTAAATTTAAAATACCAACCGGATTTTCTCCATTCTCATTGCAGTTGTGTTTAGGCCAACCAATAATAGCTAATGATTCTTCTATAACTTTCGGTTCCCATAAGGCTAGCATACCTTTAGTTTTAGTTTTTATCACTGAAATAACAACCCAATGTACTAATTATAATTTTATTAAATGTATAGATTACCCTAAAAATTTATTAATACACATCAATAGAGCCAAGGTTTTAAGACATGTCAAACAATTGTCACTGGTAATAAACACAATATAGAAAAAATAACAAACCAGGAAAAGAGTACTAAATGTGTACCAGAAAAAAGTTATTTTAGGAACCATACATAAAGCATTTACAAACCTTCAGTAATATGGCGTACTTCAATGCATTGATTTGCCTGTATCAAAACTACAATTCTTTCCATATCAGCAACAATTTCATCTCGGAGAGTCCTCAGTGCCATCACATTATCATATTCAGTCTGTATTTTGTTCGCTGCTGCTGAGTTAAGCGCGGCTTTCGTACTGTTTATATCCTTAACTTGTTGTACTAATCTATGTTACAATAAAAAAACATAAATAGAACAATAATGAACAAAGGATTGTTTTTTTTTTTAGTCATTGAACAAAACCCAAACCGAAGCACAAAAAAAAATGAAATGGTATTTCCCTAAAAAGCTTGTATTCTCAATGACTTATAAATTCTCAGATGTAATGAAGTTATCAGGAAGGTTAAAATTGATATTGAAAAGTGCTGCTTAGAAAAGGGATTGTTTTACAATTTCCCTGTTGGTTCTGTTGGGTTAATCTCATACGAATTATGGGATTTCATTATCCAATAAACTAATTGTCAATGCCGAATAAAAATTAACATGATATAATGAAATAAAATTCACCGAATAAGGCCACCAGTTCGTTCTGCTTTATGCGTATGCGCTGCAAATGCACCAACTGTGATAATGTCATGAAATCCAGTTTTATTTAATGTGTCATTATGAACCCACATCCTTTGAAGATGCAAATTAACTGGTGCAAACTCCAAACTTGAATCATCTGTATACCAATCAAAGTTATATTTATTAAGGAAAAATAAATATATATTATTTTGTCATTTAGTCAAAAGAGAAGTACTTACCTTTTTTACAGCTTGCCTTAAAATATGCATGTTCAGCTTGTTGCAAACATTTCTTAGAATGTGAATAGTGTTTCAGCAATGAAACATGTATACTAGCAAGATCTAACTGCTTGTTTTGCCAATTGCTACAGATCTCACCAATAGTAAGTAATTCATCTAACAGCTCCTTTTCCCGCTGTACGTATATATCCCTAAAAAATATTCAAATCAAAAAAATGGCAACCACATTTTCAACATTTTATTCCTTATTGCATTAAATAAAGCTTATTACTTACAACAGTTGCATAGGCATTTGATAACACAGTTTTGGTTCTGCCATTATTTCATGAACATTAATATCACCACCCAGCCCAGAGTGAAATTTGTATGTCATATGATGACTATTCACAAAATTTTGTTTTAACATGTTGCCATATGAAGGAAACTTCAATTTCAATCCCAATCTTGGAGGTAGAGATTGAGACCGTCTATGACACTGAATTTTTTGAGGATTGTCTAGACAATTTCTATCATTTGTATGACATGGGCTGTTTCCAGTACATGATGGTTCCAGGCTCCATCCATTTATAGTAACAAAGCCAACTGTTTTATTATCTTGTGTTTTTAAAGCTACACGAAGTCTTTGCGATTCCTAAACAAAAGATTGTTTTTAGTATATGACTTATAATAACTAACATAATAAACTGACTAAGTAACATAATAAAAATCTGATTTCAAACCCCTTTAATACCTTTAACTATTTTACCTGTATTGTGCTCAATTGTAGAGTTGTATAACCCATTGGAACAACAGTTTCAGAAACTTGTTCTTTAACATCATACACCACTACACGGATCATTGCCTTTCCACTGAGACCATCACTTGCCCGGAATAAAACTGTCTTTGAAAAGCAGGGATTGCTGCATGTCTATAAAGAAAAAACGTTTATATTATAAACATAATGTTAATTATGTCATCATAAAAAATATTTAAGAATTTCTTATTACTATTACTATTGCTATATATAAATATTGCACACCATAAAAACTTTTTGTAAAAACTTACTTCAACTATTTCTGTAGATCCATATTTTATACATAGTTCTTTCGAAAAACGAACATATACAACAATTAATGGTGACGGAGGCCTTCCATATGTATCACACAGCAAGTTATCACATGATAGAGCCAACTCACACAATGGCACTTCATTCATATCTGAAATTAAGTTTTCTTTTTATTTTGTACTATTTAATAATTAAAAGAGAAATGAAAAAGTAACATACCAGAAACATTTATTATTCTTGTATCACTTACATTCATAGTATTCACTTACATTTGCAATATAAAGTATAATACTCCAGCTTTATATAATTTAATAGAGCTAGTGAATGTGAATAAAGAAGATAAAACTCTTGATTTAGCCAATCGGGGAATACTATAATATACCTATTGAGATTAATGAATGTTGAACACAAAATGTGTCCACTTGTTTGACATACAAATGACACTAATAAACTTACCCAAAACGATTCCCTTCTGAGACCTATATATAGACACATCAATAATGGGCCTTATCCTATTTAGTTTCTCCCTGAGTGCTTTTATTTGCGAACAAATTATGTCATAAGGTGCCATTTGTAAAGATTTCACCCACAGAGTCCTTTCAGATTCTTGGAAAGTTGCTAACCTATAGCAAATCCCATTATCCCAAACTAGAAACAAAAATATTATGTATAATACATAAGAACTATATTATATAGATATTATTGAATAACAAATAATATTTACCCAAATGAAATGGCCAATAACCATTCTCATCACATGCCTGAAGTTTTATAACATGATTACCTAGAACTATTACACCAATTGGCTCATACCATGGTTCTGACCCCTTTAAGTAAAATAGGAGATTTCCTCTCAAACGAAACCATCGCACAGAACACCCTAGAATTTAAACTATTGTATTTTAAATGTTATATTTAAATTAAAATATAATAACATTATATTTTATCTCATTCAATAATATTTTATATTATTTTTTTATAGAATATGATAAGCAAATAAAATACTGCTGACCTTCAGATCGACGAAAAAAACCGTCTTGTTTTTCCTTCATCACCATTATACCTTCGCGATCGAAATTCTGAGAAGTCTGGGATGCTATTGAAGCTAACTCCTGCTTATTGTATCTCATGATGATCACATTGTTTTCATTTTAAAAAATATAAGAGTAAATGAAAATAAACTTTATGGATTGGGTGTGTACTTGTTTATTTGAAAATCTTTTTCGTGTCATAGTTGAATACTAAATTCACAATTTTAAGGAATGAAAATATTAATTTCGCTACATTTATAATATGGCTATTATCATAATATATTCACGAATTCAATAAATTGTTTAATACTACTTACACTGACTTTAATGCCAAAATAAACTAAAGCGAAAATTACAAATGACATTAACGATGATCACAAAAGTTTCGTACAGACGGCGCCAGCTGCGAATTTACCTGCTGTCAGTTTGTACTATAGATTATAATTGAACTTAAAAATAATAATATTTTGTTTCGTTATAACATATTTTTCCTAGAGACAAAAAAAAATTAAAATATACAATTTAAACGCATTAAACTTGTCATTAATATTTTTCGTCGACTCTCAAATAAAACAACTGTTAACTCATCCGATGCTGCGTAATAATATAAGTTAGATGATCAAAGATATAAAGATTTGTTTTTAATTATGTACATCGACTATAGTCGAGAAGAACATTAAATTAATTAAAAACAAACCCAATAAATGAAGAAGGCTGTAGGCTTTAGCTAGTGGTATAATTTCCCTATGTATCAAATTATACAACTGAAACACTTGAAGAAGTAGAAAACAGAAAAAATACATTATCTTAGGTAATATTTTATTAGGTTTTTACACACTAATTTTTAAAATTATTAATTATTTTAACTTAGTTCATTAGCCTATATTATTATGTTGTAGAATGAGCTTTATAATCTATTTTTAGTCACGTGACCTGTCTCCAAATCTAACCAAAGACAATTTGTCTCTTTCTATCCACGCCCGGTGGCGGCGGCGCATGCCTTCATTTAGAATTTTATAAAATTCGAAGGATTAAAGCAAAAAAATGGATACCAGAAAACTAACCGAAATTTTGAGTGCCACCATCGACCCTAATCAAAGGCAACAAGCTGAAGAACAGTTAGCTCAGGTAACATAGATCTAACAACCACATGTGCTATAAATTACAACACTGCAATTTTTTAATCTCATAAATCACGCATTAAGTGTTAAAAAACTTCAAGCATTTTCTTATTGTTTCATGCATTGCAACTTTCATGTCTCTGTATATTATTAAATCCGTTGAACAAGTCGATTATGGGCTATAATTATAACCTCGAAACTTCTAGACTTCAATCATTGAGATAGCCGCCTAAATTTTTATATCATTTCACAATTGCTTGGGATTGTTTGTTTCTTATATGTTTTAAAAAATCACAAGTTTTCAATGAAGCAGGTTAATTATAAATATTATGTTCTGCATCAAAACAATATAATCTACAATATGAATTAGAATGAAGAATGATAAACATATTTCCTATTTCGAATGACCATGAATCTATTAGAAAATTGAGCAAAATTTAGGTAGTTAATTAAAATATTATAGATAAATCATATTATTACCAATGCTTTGCAAATACAATAATTTTTGCCTTTTGCTGATAAAAACTTACACATAGTTTTTCTATATTCTGCTATATTTTGTAAACAATTTTGTGTTTTTTTAGAAAACAAGAGTAGACAGGAAATACAGTACTATTCATTTCTAACAAGTATTAAGACCATTTTTATATAATGTTTCATTTAAATACTTCTATATTATAATTGTATCAAAAATTTGATAAAAATATTTTGACTTATAAACTTTTCATATGACATAAAATTAAAATGTAGTTAACATTTCTTTGTTTTGGTTACAGATACATAAAATAATTGGTTTTGCACCTTCATTGTTGCAAGTGGTTATGTTAAATGAAGTTTCAAAGCCAATTAGGCAGGCTGGGGTAGTTTATCTTAAGAACATGATAACTTCAGGGTGGCAAGAAAAAGAAGCAGAAGAAGGGGAACCAGTACCATTCAGTATACATGAACAAGATCGGGCCATGATAAGGGATATCATTGTAGATGCAATTGTTCAAGCTCCAGACCTTATCAGAGTTCAGCTGTGTGTTTGTCTCAAAACCATTATCAAACACGATTTCCCAGCCCGATGGACACAAATTGTTGACAAAATACACATTTACTTACAAAACCCAGAACCAAATAATTGGATGGGTGCATTACTTTGTCTCTATCAATTAATAAAGAACTATGAATATCATGTAACTGACAAAAGAGCACCATTAAATGAAGCTATGAATTTATTGCTGCCAATGATGTATAACCTGATTGTGAATCTCCAGCCTGATCCATCTATGGAGTCCGTTCTTATACAAAAACAAATCCTGAAATGCTTCCATTGTCTAGTAAAGGTGAGAATGGATTTCAAATATTTTTATTTTAATCAAATAAGTTCATTTTAACATAATCTCCTCTTTATGTGACTTTGACCCTGAAATGATAAATTGTAAGGTCTTGCTAATTTATATAAGACAATAGTAATGTAATATCATATGTTCTACAGTATATTTTGCCTTTGGACTTGATTACAAGAGAAATATTCACAAAGTGGATGGAAGTTCTTAGAACTGTTATGGAAAGGCCTGTACCAGAGCACACATTGCAAGTTGATGAAGATGAAAGGATGGAGCTGCCATGGTGGAAGTGCAAGAAGTGGGCAGTACACACATTATACCGATTATTTGAAAGGTATGTAAAGATAAATAAGAATAGTCTTTTCTAAATAAGAAAATATATATTTTAGTAAATATCAATATAGAAGTGATATGAAATACAAATTATTATATTCAAATTTATTCACCAGGTATGGAAGTCCAGTGAATGCCCGAGAGGAATATGTTGAGTTTGCAGAATGGTACTTGACAACATTTACTGGTGGAATATTGGAGGTTCTATTAAGGGTGCTAGATAACTATAGAAACAAAATATATGTTTCACCTAGGGTGTTGCAACAAACGATAAGCTACATTGATCAGTGGTTAGTATAAAACTTCTTTGATGTAAAATAAAATGACAATGTAAAGTGAAAAAGACTAAAGAGAATTTATTTTATTTATTTTTAGTGTTAGTCATGCTTATGCCTGGAAATTATTAAAACCACACATGTTTGCTATCATTCAAGATGTATTATTCCAACTTATGTCATATTCAGAATCAGATGAAGAGTTGTGGTTCAATGACCCCTATGAATATATCAGAATTAAATTTGGTAAGTTGATATAAAATGTTAAGGTTCAAAGCATATAATTCTATGACAACTTGATGTTATGTTTTATATTTTTCTTTTTTTATAGATATATTTGAAGATTTCATATCTCCAGTGACTGCAGCACAAACTTTATTAATATCATGTTGTAAAAAAAGAAAAGATATGCTAGAGAGAACAATGCATTTCTGTATGCAGGTTCTAACTGGCCAAGGAGGGGAATATGGGCCTAGACAACGAGATGGTGCTTTGCACATGGTGGGAACTCTTAATGATATTCTCATTAAGAAAAAATTCTATAAAGAAGAAATAGACTCCCTTTTGAGTCAATATGTATTCCCCGAATTTCATAGTCAATTTGGATACATGAGAGCAAGAGCTTGTTGGGTGCTTCACTGTTTTGCTAGTGTTAACTTCAAAAATGAGGCTCTTCTAGCAGAGGCAGTACGGCTCTCAGTTCATGCACTCTTAAATGACACGGACTTACCAGTAAAAGTCGAAGCTGCAATTGCTATCCAAATGCTTCTCACATCACAAGAAAAAGTTCACAAAATGCTTGAACCTCAAGTGAAACCAGTTACTTCAGAACTATTAAAAGTTATCCGTGAAACAGAAAATGACAATATAGCTAATGTGCTCCAAAAAATTGTTCCAGTATATACTGAGCAATTAATGCCAATGGCATTTGAGATTACAGATCATTTGGCCACTACTTTCAGTAAGGTCATAGAGACAGATTGTGGTACAGATGAAAAGGCAATTACTGCTATGGGTCTTCTAAACACTATGGAAACTGTTTTAAATGTTATGGAAGATAATCCAGAAATTATGGCACAACTTGAGAAAACAGTCTTACGTGTAGTAGGCCACATTTTACATCATAATATTATTGGTTGGTAATATTCATTTAATGTTTCTTTACACATTCTAGCAACATTTTTTTAAATTTAAACCATGTCTTTTTTAGAATATTATGAAGAAGCTATGACATTACTATGTACTCTGACTTCAAAGACAATATCTGAAGATATGTGGAAAGTCTTAGAAATGCTTTACCAAGTATTTGAAAAAGAAGGCTTTGATTATTTCACTGATATGATGCCAGTTCTCCACAACTACATCACTGTAGACACAAATGCTTTCCTATCTAATGAGAATCATATATTAGCAATGTTCAACATGGCAAAAGCTGTAAGTATATTTCAAATATTGAATGTTAAAATAAATTCTTGCAATGCAAATTGTGTTATTAAATATAAAGAAAAAAATCCTATATAATATGAAAGCACTATAACTAAAGCAAAGAAACAGGAAGGATTTAAAACTGATAGAAACTGTCCAACTAACCACTGTGATACCTATGCATTAGCAAAGTTAATTTGTAAATAAAAAAAAACAATACCAACAACACATCTGTACCGAAGATGTTTTTAGTTAATTTGCAAACATTCATATTTAAGATTATTTATAAATATTTTGTGTTATATTATGTAGAAATTAAAATTGTGCACTTATAGGATGTTTCTGCTTTCATAACAACATTGCAAAATTGCGAATTAATGAGGTTTTTAAAGCGAATTACCTAAGTGATATTGTGAAAAGCATACTTGCGAATAAGGAATATTTAAACAAAGCATTTGTATAGAAAATCTGCTAAGCTTCTGTATTCTTTCTTATATTATTGATTACTAACAAGAGTGTAACATTCAATTTCTTTTACCCAGGTATTAAATTCTGATGCTGAAGATGAATCTGAAGTGTATGCTGCAAAACTTTTAGAAGTTATGGTGCTGCAATGCTCTGGAAAGATTGACAACTGTCTTCCATCATTTGTGGAACTTGTATTGAATAGACTTACCAGGAAGGTCAAAACTTCTGAGTTGAGAACAATGTTATTACAGGTAATAATGTAATGAAAAGTATTTTTTATTCTTTCCTTGAATTAAATCTCATGGATCCATAAAAACAAGTTCAATTGACAAGTATATATTCACTCACTTATGATGAATTGAATAAAATATTGTGTGATAGGGTTCCAGTGCCAAGATTAGTTGAGCTTATTCCTAGCAAATTCATGAATGATTATAGCATTTGCACAATCACAGTATACAGCCTTTGTAAAACATAAAATAATATGTGTTTTCAAAAGATTTTCAAAGAAATGGCTTTGTATCTATTTGTGCATTTCTACTTATCTTTTTTTATATTATGTTCACCGTTACATTTCATTATGATTCATTAATTTATTATTATTTGAATTAGTTATTTCTTTTTAAACGAGAGTAAATATTTCTTTTAAGGTTCTCATAGCAATACTGTATTGCAATCCTCATTTGCTGTTTAACATATTAATGAAATTACAAGAGTCGGTTCCTAATGCGTCTATTACACAGCACTTCATTAAGCAATGGATACATGACACAGATTGTTTTATGGGGTAAGTAATATATTATTTTAATATGTCAGCCTTTATAAGATCCTCAACAACAGAACATTTTACAAAAAAGTACAAGATCCAGAATTTCATTGGGCAATTTTAATAGATTTTCTCGCTTCCGCTGTCACCCAATTTCTTTTATTTTTGACACTATAGTGATGCATAAAGATTTATATGAATTTTTATAAAAGAATTAATTTGATAAATGTTTTTATAATATGTGTATGAGTAAATAATAATATTGCTGCCTTGAGAGTTATATGTTATAATAAGTGCTTTATACTTTTTGCAAAAATCATGGTACTTTGCATTGACAGTATTTGTTTACGAATATTTTGGTGCTTGATAGTGTGGATTATATATAGAGTAGAATTTTGTAAGGCCACCAGAGGAGGAAGTACTTTTAACACTGGACATAGAAAGTGTTACACAAAGAAAACGATACCTTATTTTCGAAAGGAAAGATTTCCATTGCCACACACGAAATACCACCCTCTACTTTTATTGCATCAATTGATCAGTTTAATCGATATATATATATATATATAGATATGGATAACTCTAACAAAAACTCATAAATCAAATGAAAGGAAAACTGTATGTTTATTTTTATTCTCTATGGTGCCAGAGATTCTTTCCTCCTACGTTCATGGCAGAATGAAACACTGATATACAGCAACATAGTAAGACTATTATAACATGTGCTGAGTATGACGAGATAAATAAAACATAAATTTTTATATTCCTGTTTAATTTATCTTGTGTGTGTGAATAATTATAAAATATCTTGTCTATCTAATAGAATTTGTTGAAATAGTTTTTAGTTGAACAAAAGTACTGAACACTACCCCAGTTTTGTTTATAATTTATATTTTTTTTATGGTAAAAAAATATAAATAACTTGTATTTTGTATTTTAGACTGCATGATAGAAAATTATCAGTACTAGGGATTTGCACCCTTTTGGAAATGGGACCTCAAAGACCAGCCCTTGATGAGGTCTTGCCAAAGATTCTACCATCATGTCTAGTACTTTTTGATGGATTAAAACGCGCGTATGAAGCCAGGGCTGAAGCCGATGATGATACATCCTCAGATGAGGATGACGATGAAGATGATGAGGGTAACATTAGAATTTCATTATTTGATTATCCAAAAGTCAATGAATTTGTTATTTATTAAATGTAGCACGATTTTGTGATTTCGTATCCTAAGTTCTTAGATGTAGATTTTTATTGCAACATTTAAACTAAATTCTGAAAATATTTGTATCTTTGCAGAAGTACTTTCGACAGATGATGATGACTTCGATCAAATGAATAATGAATATTTAGAAAATCTTGCACGAATGACTGCTAAGAAAAGTGTAACACAGGACATTACTATAACTTCAAAGATAGAATTCGAAAGTGATGACGAAGTGAGTGTTAGTATCCTATTGATAAAATGTAGATAACTTTATGTTATGCTGTTTTCTATAGAAGGAAATGATGAAAGGAATGAACTGTAATTTTTTTCCACTTGAGAAATGAAAATAACATAATATATTGACTAAAGCATAGAGAAGTGAAATATATTTACTGTGCGATGTCATCAAACCACAGTAACTTGTCCTTTACATGTCTTTTAGTTTATTTCATTTAATAGTTAGACACATTCTATGTAGAAGTAATTAAAAATATGTTTACTTCAGGGCAAGAAATTAAACAACTAGAAAAACTTAGCTTTCTGTAGTCTATCCATCATAGTAGACTTTTTATAATTTAATCCAAAGGTTCAATTTCCGTTTTCTTTAGAACATAATTTTTTTTTTTTATCTTATGGACACTGGAGGGTTAATGGTTTTAAATAAATCTTTCCTTTAAAACATAATTCTCCATAGAGGTTCTTATGATCTATGGTGAAAAAGGATTTAAGTTTTATTTTAGCTCATTTCATAAACAAGAACTAAGTATCAGAGTCATGACCACAAATGTGAAATCAATTATTACAACCATGGTTTTTTCTTTAATATTTCATGTCTTCTGTTTTTATACTTACTACTATTTACTATTATTTCTTTAATAAAATCTGAATATATTTCTTTTGATTATTAAAACTATACCACAGGTAATATTAATGTTACAATATTTGACAGGATGACGATGATTATGAGGCAGATGAAACAGCAATTGAATGCTACACAACTGTACTGGATGAGAAGGATTGTCCCATTGACGAATACATCAAATTCAAAAATGCCCTTTCAGGTATGTGTTATATACAATCAAATAACTATTTTTTTACAATAATTATGTTAAATTAAAAAATTGTATAACAAAAATTTTAATTTGTGTTGATTTTAGCTTTGTCAACGAGCGAACCCGCTCTCTATCATGCACTCACAAGTGTGCTCGATGAGGAACAACAGAAACAGCTCAATGCTGTATTTGTTCTTGCTGATCAACGCAAAGCACAGCAAGACAGCAAACGTATTGAACAGAGTGGAGGTAAGGCTTTCTTCTTATAATAATTGACAGATAAAACTTAAGATTAGCATCAGTGCTAATTCAGTACTGCATTGCTAATTCCTAACAGCTTATAGCTAAATTTACTTCAGGTTTCTTATATATGGATGTTGGAGAGTAGTTGTTTTTTTATCCTATGCATAAATTACCACAAAATTTAACCAACCTTTGATTTAGTGCTTACCCAAAAGGCAGTACTTGCCGGAGACATCCTAAGTTCGATCCTCGTTTGAGAAGGGAATAAAATATCATGAAAGCTGCTCACTTGATCACATATTTGCCCCTGAAAATTTTAAAAGAGGAACACAAATAACATTCACTCCATACACGAGACTTCACTTGTTATGATTTGAAAATTCATTAATTTATGTTGAATTTCTTATTTTTTACAGGCTACTCTTTTACGGTACCAGCGCAAGTACCTACAACTTTCAAGTTTGGCTCATAAGTAGATAGATTGAAGACTAAATTTATTGTTTTTCTATCAATTTTATATACACTTTCCTTTGACTCGAATTTCAAATCGCATTATAATTATAACTTATACCAACTATTTATTTTCTGAAATAAATTCGTTGGAAAGTGTTACCACAGCTTTATTTCCTGAATGAATACAATATATCAATTTTTCACTACAGTGTTATCTTTGAATGTGATTTTTTAACATTGGTATGCATGTTACAGAAGTATGAAGCATGAACATACAATATTATATTTAAAATAAATACAATTTTAATAAATCAATTAACATTATTAATGTAACAATTTTTAGCCCCTTTCAATATTCTCTAATTATTCATTTGATATAATAAACTCAGTTTTACATTCCAATCTTGATTGTTGTCAAAAGATAATTATTGATGTTTGCATTGTATGATGTTAAAATTGATATATTGTTTATATTTTAAAAACATAGTGTAAATCTTTCCATTATGTATTATCTAGTGATGCAACAATTAATCTTTGTGATTCGTTTTTATAGTAAATAATATGTTACTTGTTGATAGTAGAACTAACTGATTATATGATTATAATTTAAGGTTTTGTGTCTCATATCAACATATTTTGGCAAGTCAGTGCCAGATTATTTAGGATGAAGGAGTAGCAAATGCTACTTGGCTACATTGTATTGTTGTATTTTTATAAATTAAACTGCACCCTAGGATCAGGGGCCCCTTGAGAAAAATTACTACTGGTCTCACTAATGTAATCTGGTTCTGCTTTAGATAATATTCTTTGAAATTTATTGATAACAACGAAAATTCAGAATGGTTCTACGATCACACTAAGAATTGTGTTATCAATGTATTTCTCATATAGTATCACAAAATTTTAACGAATGGCCCATTGTTGCATTTATTTATTGAAATACTATTAAATCATTACAATTAACTTTATAAAAGATTATGTATTAAAATCCGAGTGAAGCGTTATTGTATCCTTGTTTAATATTAAATGTAACAAATCAAATGTATTCTTTATTCTAGGTATTCCTATTGCCTAAAATCTAGTTCTCTGTGAAATTGAATGTTGATATTTAAATAAAAAATTTATCATTAGTATTTGTAACTAAATGTCAAGCTGTTTGTACTCTTATGATAAACAGCAATTATGATCTTTGATTTTAATAAGTCCATCTGCATGCTTTTAATGTTGTTGTAATAAAACCATCAATTAAAATGGTACAGCACTTATATGTTAAGGTAATATACATTGTTTACAATGAAGAGCCATTGGGTTATCATAAATATGAAATATATTGTATTTAATAGCTTTCATCATATTGACAGTCTGTCTGAAAATATTTATGTATAACTTGTTATCTGGTGAAAATTTGTTAAAGCGATCTTATTGGTACTTTGTTACTGTGTTGCCTAATTTGTTGAAATATTAAAAATCTAACAACACGATAGATGTTCACCATGACGATTTTCTATATTGTTTACTTTGAGCGTTATTAGCATCATATATTGAATAGTATGGCGGCTTAGATGTTTACACATATAAAGATGTATTTTCAATTAATGTGTTATTATTTCTGTAAACAATCCCAAAGTATGCTAAAAACAAAAAAATCTAAATGTGGTTCACTATATCAATAATGGATAATTATTATTATAATAATATTTTATCCCATATGGAAAAAGTATGACAGTTACTTAAGGAATACAAAAATATAGTGCAACAGGGTGATAAATATGTTGGGAATATTTATACTAGAAATAAATATATTAGAATAAATACTATTATTCATAGAAACAACCCAAATCCAGAAGCAAAATCAGTTTTTATGTTTCCTTTTATTGTCTGATAATTTTAAATTCCTTACACAGGTGACATTTTTATTACAGACCTTAAATACTTTGTTCCAATTTACACACGAGTGTGGTGTATTACGTCACTCATGACTAACACCGTTTATTCCATTCTACAGATAATCGACACATTTTCCTCAATTAATACAGGAAAACATTGAGAAACTAATCACACTAGAAATACAAGTTTTCATGATGAGATTTGTGTAAAATTGTTTTATAAACTTTTTAAAGTTCCTGATTAATTATTTCAACACACAATACAACTATTGATACATCTATCTCGTATGTTCTAGGTATCTCTTACGATACAATCAAAAACCTGTTACAAGTTTAATTAAAAATAAATATGTAATTAAATTGGACAGTCAAATCTGCATGTATGTTTTGGAAGTATGAGTTGAGATGTATGTTTTGAAAAAAGTATGATGCTATTGCAAATGGGATAGGTATAAAAGTTCCAACCTCAAGATACATCATACATACATAGCACCTTTTCACAGACGCTTCATTCAAACTTTTAATTGCTATTAGTATGGAATAAAAACAAAAATTGGATATCAATTTTTATTGTAAACAAATATACATTCAAACTAAGTAAATATTACCAGCACCAAATATGCAAAACCTATCACCTTTTTATTCTTAATAATTAAGTAGGTATTGTAAGTTTTTAAAATACATATTAAAATTTGGCAAAGCCAACATTTAAACAGTATACATCATCTTTTTGAAACTATCTTGCATTTTTTTTTACTATTCATCAAATGTGGCTACAATTATATATTATATTAATAAAAATCCATTACAGTTCTTATACAAGATATAAAAATGTTCCTGGAAAAAGTGAACTAAGAAAAAAATGTCACTAGAATTAAGATGTAATTTGTAATTTTGCTTTAACAATTACAAGGCATGTAGAGAACCCCTAAAATAATCATAGCGATAACGTCTTTTATCCTGAAGAGCTGTTATTTTACTTGCTGTATCACAATCACGGCATACTCCACAAAATATACTAGTAACAACATGAAATGGACTTTGGTAATACAAATTGGGATCTTTTAAAACTTTATTTTTTTTGTGACAACGAACATGTAGAAAAACTTCCAATAACACTAACAAAACACAAACAAGGTTAGGAAATATCATTAGTGTTGGTATGATAAGGAGCAGTCTGTGGCTTATAGTATTAGAACCAGCTAAAATGTTTGCTTTAAGAGTTTGAAATTTTTTGGTTTTACTCATATATCCACGAGGAAACCTGGCTTGTTTTCGTGGTTTTCGTGCCTCTTGGACTGAATGTACCGAGGTATTTTTATGAATCACAGTCGGTTCTCCAGTTTCTTCATTAACATGAAAAGTAATTATTTCTCCTGTTTCCTCATCACAGCGAAATCTATTAGGAAAGGCCATTTTTCGAATTTATTTCCTGGAAAAACAAAATAAAATATCAAAAATTTTGTTGACCTATGTTTTGGATATTTTATTGTTGAGGTATACAAATTATTTAAAAATATATAATGCGTTGCGAGTAATTTACTCGTGATACCTACTTTTCAATAAACATAAATAACAATATTTAAACTTACCTTTAACAATGATCTTGATTAAAGATTTTATATCGTTTCATATAACTAGAGATTGATTTGTCTCAATTTTATTTCTGTTTACCGATGTCCGCATTTTCATTTTTCACAATAATAAAAAAATATGAGCATTGACAACTGCTGACTGACATATGTTTAATGTTGTAGATGTACTCTGTGGTATTTCACAGTAGTTTCATGTTGTCATTGTTGCATATTATCGCATGTACGACTTAAGGCCCCTCTACACGTCGACCGACGCAATGCGGACGTCCTCTGTCGATGGATGGCGGGTGCAACAGCAGACGTAAATTACTTACGGCGGTCTACGGATAGGTATATCACCCCCTTACACAGTTATAAGCCTAAGTTTAACCTAAAACTGCTAGGCTAAAAACCAAACCGGGGGGTTCGCGGAAGAATGCTGTGGCTTGCCCGTAGGCCCTCACAAGGTGTGTGAAGGAACATCGAGGGGTTTTACTCGGTGCTGTACTGTTTTACTTTTTTTACTTTTTACTAAACCGTAACCAAAAACCATAACAAACAACAAAACATTTATGAAGAATATATGAGCGATGTAAACGTGAAGTAACAAAGTAGAAACAATAGCTTAAATTTAGTTAAAATAAATTCAATGTATATAAAGTTATCACTAAGATTTAATGTTTATATAAAATGTATAATATAACGTATGTTAAATTTATGAAACTATCTTTAATTTATATTTTTAAATTCTACCATTGAGTTTATTTTCTACCATGTTTTGTAAATGCTCACAAAGTCTCGAATTTCGGGAAGACACGAAGATTGCCGAACCTCAATCCGATCGGATTTGTGAATCGCATTTTGGAGTCGACTCGGATTCCAATCCGTTTCCGACAATTCGGAAAGTTTTCAAATTCGACATTTTGTGAATAGGCCTACTGGTCCGACATAACTCGGTCGTTTCCGCAGTCGGCCGGGTATGCGAAGGCATTTCCCCTCGTATAAAAAAAGAAAAGGCTAAAAACCAAAAAAACTGACATCATCCGAACCTCGAACATAAACATAGCATTAGCTCGCTAATCATAAGTTTATGTTCACACCTATCCTAGGCGTAACATACATACCTTATGCCTAATATGCGATCTTTATAACTATATTATTTAAACACTCATATATTATAATCTTTATTTTTAAGCGGGGAACAAAAAGAGAACTTAACATACATACTTTTTAATGTTATTTATTTATTTACATTTTTCATGTTGAGAGTAAATTTTACAATAGAGAAAAAGATATAGAAGAAACAATCAACACAGAGGGTTGCTCTCTTCCAGTTATTTTGTCGAATCTACGAACAGATATTTAACTAATATTATTTAAAACTTAATTGCAAGTATAATAAAAAAACCAACACTATTTCCTTTTTTCTACAGTTGTTATATTATAAAAAATATAATAAATCTATAGGGTCAGACGCGAAACACAACTAATCACCAAATAATATATAAAGTTTTTTTGTATAACCCATAAATTACCTGTGGTCAGTAGCAAAGATAATTTAAAATACTAAATACAAATGCCAAATGCCATAGGCCAATAGGCAATAACTAGTAGTGTTCAAAACGGCTTAAAATGGAAAACGCTATAAAACGTTATGCTTAATTCATAGCGCAGACTTTTTTTTATGCTATAATATATTAGGTGCTCACTGCTCAATTGTTTACAGCTATGAGATTGCGCAGGAATGATATCGCGCGAGCCGCGGCGCACGTTTTTTAGCATTTCAAAACGAAGCGCTTGTTAGTTGTTGTACGCATAAGTGAAAATTTAATCATTTATTTGGATTATAGTTTGAAGTTGAAAAATGTAAAATTTTAAATATTAAATTATTTAAAATAAGATATATCATTGACGTATCTTTCAAAAATAAATATTATATAAGTTTGTGCATTTTTTTAAAAGTAACTCATTTATAATAATATTTTTTTTAAATATGTTATGTTAGTATGATAATCCTTCTAAGCAAAGCGTAACAGTGTAACAACAGTAA
>LQNK01000311.1:503564-537768 GCA_001586405.1 Phoebis sennae | reverse complement strand
CTAGTCGACAGATAGAATACAAAGTTTTGTTACTTTCAGCAAAACGAGATCACAAAGAGTCCTGACGGGAACATCGTCAAAGGAAGTCAGGGATCGTCACTTTGAAATTCAAGCAGCGTCATTTGTTTAATATAAACTGTAAACGTTTTGTTATGAGTTGTATGATATTTTTTATTTCATAATTCATTTTAATAATAATTTACAACTGTGTATGTGCAATAGCTTGCCCACACTAGGATACCCTGTGTTGTGGGTAGCAAGAACTTTCCGTTCTTGAACCATATTGGGTGTAAGTAATTTAATACAATATACATTATTTTTAAATAATAATATACATAGTTTATGATTCCAAATTATTATTTAAATAACTATTTATGTGACTGATTCTAAAAGTGAAATGTGACTTCATAAAATATATTGTTACCAGTTATAAAGTATAAGGAAAATTCGTGCGGAGTGGGTCTCAACTCTCAAGCCGTCTCTCACTTGTCGAACCATGGCAACGCTAAGACCAATTCAGTCACTCATGACCTATTTTATGTGCTTATAAAATACCTGCTACCATCTTTACCTATTCCTATGTATTTAATCAAAAATGTGCGTAAGCTTGGAATGAAACATAAGCCCGTATTCAGATGTGGCACTGAGATTAACGTTCAACAGAGATTTGATTTGAAATACGATTAGTATTATAGATGATAACTAAAGCATCGTTCCTTAGAAACTAGTTTTAAATAAATATGTTATCAGTAATTAAAAGTTATTGCTAAAATTAATAATTTTCAAATATCTTTATTTTAAACTACAAAAATTATTCGAAAATGAAATAGTCCAATGTCAATCAATTACAAGACACTGATTCACCACATTTACGCAATCATCGATTAATTGTATATTTAGTGACAGATGTTGAATAGCAGAGGGTAGATTTGGTGATCTACGTTCGTTGGAGAATCGATTGTCAGATCGAGTATTAATTTACTTGAACCATAGAGATGCAACCATGAATAATATTTTAATTTTCGTAATCATTATAGTTCGTAGCGGGGTTTCATTTTACTTCATATTTCACCTTTCGACCTTTAATACCCGTGAAATAACTTGTATTTGATGTGTATTTTATTTCCTTTCTACCTCATTAAATCAGCTCGTTTGTATTGAACGGCGTCGATGTCATATAAATAGTATTCCTTTACGATTCCTTATTTCCCAATCATTATCATTTAGAGTTATACATGGAACGCACGCGGTCAAATGGTTCCTTATATTGCGAAAAAGTATTTGCAATAAATCTGCTCATGTGTCGCCCACCTGGGATTGAAGAAAGGATGTTATTGCAGGAAGGGACGAGACGTGGTTACTGATTTCGGGTCTCTTTAGCGAAGAAACATGAGGGAGTAGGTACAAATTGCGAGAGCCTATAACTTTGGAGAGAATAGTTCTTTTGGCAACGTACGCATTGTACAATGCGTACGTTGTTTTTGTGCCGCTTTCTTTTGATTTTCACGTAAAGCTATAGAAATCTAACAATGGTTTTGTTCTGGCCCATATTAAAAAAAAATACTAATCTTCGACATATTAAAATGGAGGCGTATAGCAAACCTCATTGCCATTAGAAGATTGGCAAATCCACGTACCAAGTCAAACTTCATGGAGTTTTCATGGACTTACCGTTACGTATATAATTGTATTAAGCAAATAAAGGTCATGATTTATTATTATTTTATAGTTTTATGTTTTTTGTCAGCGGTCTCCACGACTGTTTAGGTTAAATTATTTATAATGATGATATTGATACTTTCTTCATCAATATTTTATCAATATAAAATTGAGTATTTATTGCATACAAAACATTCAATTTATAAGTTACTTGTTGGAAAATGTAGTGACAACAACACCTCTCAAGAAAGTATTTAAATAAATCCTCTTTCAGAGTTGCTCGGTGCAACCTTCTTACGTTTGCGTCATGTTAAAATTTCGTATAAAATGTTTGAGACACACTATACATAAATGTGGTTTTTACAACACTTGATATACATTTTCGAATATTTCTTGTAACGTTTTAGTTTGATTATTTGTTGGTTAATAGGCTACCTATAAATTAGACGGCTAATTAATAAATTAATAAATTATTTAAATTGTTAAATTAGTATAAAGATCCACTTATACCATCCATTAATGGCGGAAAAATATTCAGGCAAAGTGAATTTGTTTTATATAGTAAAAATATTATATTGAAAGAAACAACTATTCAGAGGATATCGACGAACAATTAATTAATATAAACACTACAACTTTAAATAAAACATAATTTTAAATTATCTTTCATTACTATAAAAAGAAAATACGAACGTTAAAATAATTCCGATAAAATCTGCCCTATATAATAAAAAAAACATCAACATAATCTTTAAAAGCTGGGATAAACTGGCCTTAAATACGTTTCAGAATATTAATTGGCTTTATGGTTACCATAAATTTTTATAATGGCCGTGCATAAGATGAAGAGGAGTGGAAGGAAATTAAAATTTACATTTAACACTCATCAATTAATTAACCATTCAGAAAACTCGGAATATTTTTCTGTATTTTTGTTTTTACGATTGTATGTTACGCAAATTTCATTTTGCTTCGTCTAAACTTTACTTATAATGATTCAGCGTTTTTATCATACCTATTTAATTGTCTTCTCTTCATTACTTGTTGTTTTTACATATTTTCATTTAATAAAAAAGAACTAATAAGTAGGTCATGTTTAAAATTTAACGTAAAATTATGTTTGGTTTTTGGCCATGACAAAGTATGAATTTTATCATAAATTTTTAGGTGGTATTATTTTGCGCACCAGTTGCTTATAATACGTTTTGTTTTTGCTAGATCGTACCGTAATTGCTCCTATCATCCCTAGGGCCGAAACCCTGAGGGTTTAGTAATTTAAAATATAAATACCCATACTACAAACTTTAATTTAGTATTCTAACTTTGCTGAGTTTTGGACGGTCCCTTTATATGAAACCTTTACAATCGTTTCTGAATTTCGTCTGGTAAATTGAAGAATATTAGACATATTTATTTAATGTATAAATTATACAAACAGGTGGTCTGTGGTATCTTATATAATATTATAAGGTTTCGTATACACCGTGTAAAATATTATACATAATCCTTCTCATAAATTTAAATACACATTTTAAAATTTAGGGTTAAAAATATATCACAATGATGAGAATGTTATGACATAAAAATATTCACGATTTAATGGAGTACCCGGGCGAAATCCTCAACTATTTTGGGTTTAGATTATGTTACATAATCTGATATTTTGTTATTCATAGTTGACCTTTACATTAATTGTTTTGGATTCCCGTGTAGGTGGACTTATCTTTAGACTATCCATTTTATATTACAGGAAATTACTCAATTTCTATAACGGCGAAACGTATATTTTATTTGAATGTTTTAATTATTAAAGTATTATTCTTTATGCCTTCTATTTTTATGACAAATGTATTCCATGCATTTGAAATAATTTAATTGAAAGAAGTTAATTGAGTCCCAAAAATATTGTTTCCATGCTCAAGCGGCATTTGTTTCTTCACGCTAAATTTAAGGAAATACGTCCTTTCCCTTCGTAATAATTCGCCCTAATATATTCTATTACGCGCCTTATTACTTTGGAATTATTACGAAAATTCAGAACAAAACAAGACGATTTCGTTTTTATAATAAGGAGGTGAACCTTTTGTTTTTTATGACGTTTATAACGCATTTGTATAGATATAAACGACTGTGTTAAGGCTTTAAGGTTTGCCATCACAAAGGCTTGTTCTTGTTAGAATGTGCTCATTTGCGTATAAATTCAAGATAACAAAACATTCGATTACATTTCTTCCTGGTTCTTGCTTTTCGTACATATTTACATAACAATTCATAAATATATATCAATAATCCTCGCTCTTGAATAGTTATATCGGAAAATAAGAAGAAAATTGTAGAAATATTCTGTATTTTATAGTTTAATAACATGACGCAAAAATCTTGAGAATTTTAATTAAACATCCTTTTAAAAAAGCATTATCCAATTTGCTTACTAGAAATAATAATGATTAAATTAATAATCCAAGGCATCAATGTATGTTCCACTACAGTTTATTAAATTTATATCAAGAAGCACTCTACGGTAAGGAAGTGCTATGTTGCTACGAATTATAAGCCGTGACGAAATGGGTAGCTCTAACGGCATCGTAATATAATTGTTCTGCAGTTAATTGTTGGTTTAAGTTTATGTGCTTTCTAGAATGAGCCTGTTTAAGTGTTACTATAACACTTAGTTATACTCACTTCTGATAATTTCGGAGTTCTTTTTTTCGCGTAAACCAACTCCTCCAGAAGAATATCCGAATATATTCAGGATTAATAAGTCTAAACCACTATAATAATACGATTGCTCTGTTTTCGTTAAATCGATATACTTTTAAATGTGTTAAAGTGTTTTTGTTTGAAACCAGGAGTCACCTCCATATATTTTTGTAAATAGGTAATTTGGTCAAAATGCATCAGAAACAATTTTGACATCTTAAATTATTTAATTCCGTTCTGATTAAACGGAACCTATCCTACTCTCCGATTTCATTCCATTATCGGTTCTGTTGTCTCTTGACGATTGTGTTTTATTTGATATTTTTTAAAACACGTCATTTAACCACAATCGAAACTTACGCATTCAAGATGAATCTATTCTTAAGACGATTTATTTCTTTCAGTAAATCCATTTGTAAGTACAGAAGTTATATAATACTTTTAAAGTAAGTTCGGTTCCTTTGTCTCGGCGTATCCATTTGCTATTGTTAGTATGGAAAACAATTGATTGGAATGAAATGATTGAGGGAAAGCTTCGGATATTCTCGTTATTCTCGTTATTTATATTATTAATCTGTATAGAAATAGAGACGAATTAACAAAACAGAAAGAAACCTCATTCTATGTTCTATCATATTATTAGATCGTTTAAATTCAATAAATAAAAAAATGCTATAGTTCAAATGGCACATACGTACAATTTTAAATGTTGTTTCATTTAATTAAACTCAAGAACATAAACGATAACGCTTTCTACTATGAAATTGAGGAGCTACGTAATGTATTCTATAGTTTAAAGCTAGCAAAATATTAGAACCTAGACAAACTTAGAGCGAAATAAATCCTTCCACTGCGACTTTTCAATTTAACGGCTATAGAATAGCTTTCTAGAGTACACAATAAATTGCTTTATAAGACTGCATGTCCTTTACACCACAGTGCAAAGTATTGTTCTTTTGCTCAGAAAAGGTGTGAACAAACGTTTACAGAAAATATAAATATATAGTGTCACAATGTGTGTTTTTTGCATAAAAATTTTGAATACAGGTAGACTATGAGTAGGACTATGACTTGATCGGGAATTACGTGAAACCGTGTGGCAAGGCAATTACTCCAAAAATAAAACCATATTTTTCTCTTATTTAGATTCACAGAGAGTTTTAGATTCCGAAATTAAATTTTCCTGTTTTTGTTTCGTATCAAGAGTGATGTATGTGACTGCATGCATTTGAAGTGGTTTCCTTTGGTTTCTATTAGATTTCAAATACACTTTCGAGGTACCTATATATCACTATCACTAATTAGAATGCAGCAAGTTCCCGAAGCACAGTTTTATAAATTATCTTTAGAATAGTGTTACCATTAAAAAGCTAAAAGTATTTTCTCTTCTAAGTTTCTCACTTTTCATATTCGAATTGAGAAATATATTTCATTAAATAATAATCCTCATGTAGTTATTTGTGACTCAGTAGGACCATTGGAAAACAACAAATATGATTGATTTTTTGAACAAATATTTTTGATTTGATAGATTGAGGAAAAACACATTTTTTACGAAATAAAAAGAAGTATTTTTTTTTTCAAATAAAAGTAATGTAAAATTCTGTCAAGAATTAACGATACAAAATATAAACAATTTTTAAATGCGCAACCTTTTTTGTTTTATTTTGTCAATGCTATTTGTTGGTAAGATTGATTTTTTTTGTCAGTAGGTATTTTCCGCCAGTTTTATTTTTGTCAGATTTTAATATTTCAGTGAATTTTTCGAACACCATTTTCTCGGATTTATCGTGGACATAAGTGGGACAGGATGCGTTGTGATAGATTTACGACATCGAGTAAATAATAGACTGACTTGTGGATAAGCGTATTTCAGTTCGATTTTGGCAAGATCATTTTAAGCATCTAAATATTGTTTATATTCTTTAATGCTTTTTTACCCTGTAATTAGAGAGATTTCTAAGCTGTCAGGGTATAATAATACGTAGATGATGTTATACAACCTATGTTCTAATTCTAAGTAGAGTTTCCATATAAATTAATTGCCTTATTTTTCAAAATGCTAAAGTGTGTCCAAGCTACGTCGACAAACATCTCGTCGAATAGTGTTCAATGAAAATGAAGCATAAAATATATTATAATGTAAGATATTATGTATCAGTGACGTTCTTTAATCATTTTCAATTGCATGTTTCAGATGTATATCTATCATTTATTTATTTATTTAGCAACATCAAGATAAATTTCACAAAATATAGTCAATAGCCAGATAAAATAATAAAGTGAAATAAATACGGATAAATTATTATTTTTTTAATGTTTACTGGATTAATTATGTATCAATGACACCTATTACGTATTTATAGAAACTTGTAGAAGTAATAAAGGAACGAAATTGCTCCCTCTGGGTAAAGACTTCGTAAATTATTTGCCTGCCAAATGAATGTTATTTTTAGACCAAAGTAATAAACTAAAGGCAAAGAAAATCAATATAACAAATTCCACATTAAAAATTGTCAAGATAAACTTTCTATTTGATATGAAATAAGATTAATTAATCAGCTGACATAGATCACAGGTAGGATACATATTTTCCCAAAACCCACTTGAAAACAAAGCTTGAATACTTTCAAACTGTATCTTGATATTACACCCACATGGTCTGCGGTGTATAGGATATTATAATATATGGAGAAGGAAATTAAATTCTGCGCTATTGTGCGATAAAATGCTTTCTGGCGGAATCTAGGCTATTGTGTCAGTCTATAAGGCTTGTAATTGAATAAAAATTCAAATGCCGCTAACAGAGTGAACTTGAGCGGCGAAGTATGTTATCAGTGATGATTACCTAGACAATATTTTATATAATATATACGATTTTTCGCACTGAAAAGTCGACATATTTTATTTTTAAATTATTAATTAATTTTTTAATTATTTTTAAATCGACATAAAATGGACGCAATAAGGTTCTATTATCGAAGAAGTTCTTTTGCAAATGCAGGCCATTTGTATTTGAAAAATAAATATTATTTTTAAAAAAATAGAGGTTCGTGTCCTTTAACTATTTTATTGTTATAGTTAAAATATAACGGGAAAAATACGTTGAGTTTTTTTCACTTTCGTTCATCTATGAAAGATTGATGATTTCATTCTACTGATCTGAAACAACAGTGTACTTGTGTTTCGTAGCAATATCGAGGACATTACTTTTCATGCTGTATCCTTTATTTATTGATGAATTTAAGTGATTCTGTAGGTGTTCTACAGTTTTATTAACACTAAAAATATAAGGTATGCACATCAATACGCCTCGTTTTGGGCTGAAAACTCGTGTAAGAAATGCTTCATAACATTTATCACATTTTTTGTCATTCACCGAAATTTCTGGATCTAAAATTAGGTAGACGAGCTAAAGGAACTTTAAATATAAGACTACCACAACTTCTAAGAAGCTTAAGACAGTCAAAATACGCGCGAACAAAATATTGTTCGCGTTTCGCGCGCGTTCTTTCTGCTTTAACTATTAGGTAAGCGAATACGCTTACCTAATAGTTAAAATCTCTTGTAGTCAATAGTTTTATAAATGATCTATATGTGCCCTGCAGTTTTACCCGCGTTATGTGCTATCCCCGTGGGATTTCCGGGAAATATCTATCCTATATCCTTTGGGGTTTTCAAAAATATCTGTATAAAATTTCACCCAAATCGGATCCGTAGTTTAGGCAGAGTTACTTTCGTATTTATAATATTAACTAAGGATGTAAGGACAAAATTTCAACGAAAATCTGACGACTTATCAATAAACACATCAACTATAAATAACCCGCTAACACCGATTTATTCATGTGAATATCTATTATCGCCCTTTGCGAAACAATTTCATACCCTTTACAGTGTCGTATTTTAGGAACCAACTCAAACGAGTTTGTCAGTATAATGAATAGATAGTTCTTAACAAGTCCTGAACATTCTAGAAATCTTTGGTTAGTTAAACATTTCTAGAATTGTTTTAATAAGGGATAAGTGATTATACATTTTTAAACCATTGTTATTTTAAAAGTATATACGTATAAAGCTCTATACAAGCATATATCTTTGCAAGTACTGTTAGAATAAGCATAGACAAAAAAAGATCGATCAAAATAAATATTTTCTTTTGTCAAGTATCGAATAGACTAAATAAATAAAATGTTGAACCCGGGTTCACAGCTTTTCTTTACAACATTTATTCTACCGTCAGTTCATATTTATTATTGAATTTAAGCATACCATAAGCAGGCTGATAAAAATCAACGGCACTTGTTCTTTAATAAAGTTCATATATTTTGCTTTTTCTTCAACAACATCGCATCTGTTGCCAATTCCTATAAGATTTTCAATCGGGTTGTAAGTAGGAGTATTTCTACCGCGCACGGTTGCCAATTTTTTCGTGAATCTGATTTTGTATTACAACCAATTCTTACTATGTAACCACTTAGGTAACTGCGTTATATTTGTGGTGTATTGCGTATGGTACAGCCTTAACATTTCTGAATCAGTATTAAATTTTTAGTTGGTCTAGCTCTTGACTAATTGGATTTTTGGCTACCGGTTTTTCTCAATGAGAGTCCAGACCTTCTGTGAAAATTGGTAGAAGTATTTATGTAGATAAGTAATCCGCAGGACACGTTTTTTATACTCTCTTCATGATGTGCAGGCCTTGCATTGGTGCGATGTCTGACCTACGTTTACGAGACTATACAACGAAGGCATGTATGTATTTTTAGTAACATTTGTTTACAGTTACTGAAATATTAATGTCATGGTAGTATAATAAAAAAAAAGTTTGGATAATAAACATGTACGTGTAAGCTCTGTGTATCATAATAAATAATTCCTACCAGTATATAACATAAGGAATTTACATTTAATTACTATAATCCATTGATATATAAGAAATTGCGCCAGAAGGTAATGTTCATAAATTCAACGCCAAAAAGGTTTCTTATTATCATTTCATAATTTCCCACTTATTCATCTAAGAGTCTAATACGTCTTCATACAAGACCATAACTTAGAGTGAAATAAAAATACGAAGTTGCGTGAATTACAGCAATATATTTTCACTAAAAGATAAAATTGTAAGAACCCTTGATGCTTTTAAATTATTCTTCGCAGATAAAACTCTCAAAGTTGTGAGAATAGGACATAATATTTCAAGAAAATTTTCACCTAAAAATCTTATATTGTAAAATAAAAGTTGACAGTTTGTAAAAGTTTTTGTGAAAGGCTGCTAAATAAAAATAATAAAAAATAACGTACTTGTTTTAATTATTTTTCTATTCATTCTGAGACATAAAACGCAGTTTTACACAAATATCTTTTTAAGTTTATATAAAATAGCTAAGCTGTAGCATAACACTTCCACTTTCCTACTGAAAAATATTTTTTAATAGGTTTTATTAAATAATGTGTATTCAGGTTCATCGCATATTAATAAATACTCCATATTAATAAATAATCTATTAATTTTATTAATCGATATTTTTTTTCTAGGCCATTATGTCTTAGTTGAGAATCAAACTTCTACTATAAAACTACATGAACTACTATAAAATGTATTTTTAATTGACAACATTCTATGATAATTGAGAACAATACATTAAGTGTGGCCACGCGTTTGTTTATAAATTTTTAATGTTTAGATTCTGTAAAATGTACACATTTATGGTGCTTCAAAATCAGAAGTAACATTTTCTCGTTCATCTATGCCACCTTCGTTTTCAGAGCAAAATGAGATTTTACTGGGAACAGATGTAATCATTTTTATGAAATCGACTTTCTTTTGGAGCCTTGCGGCAATTTTTACAAGCAAACTTTTTGTACTAAGTAAATCTTCACTTCAACGAAATAAATGTTTACAAGTTGATTATGAGTAAAGTGTCACTTAGAATAATGAAGTATTCAAATATTACTATTTTAAGATAAAACAAAATGTAATCTATATTAGTATAGTTAACTCTTAGTACATATTTTACTTGGTACGTTGCTATAAACCATTGCCATTTTATATTATTATAATTTAAATAATGCTGTTTTTACTATACCACGATGCTATTCGTATAATATTTTCTACAGAAATATAATTATAATATTCTTTATATGTCGAACGTATAAGTACATCCCTGGCGTTTTTATTCAAATCTAAACATGTCAAAAATTACTTCAGGCTTTTCCATATGTGACCTTTTATCCATACTTACAGGCTTTTGATCTTGGGTGAAAAATGAATAGAAATCTGAGATTCAATGGACGCGTTTTATTTTTTCAGTCCTACATGAGTACCCACATATATATGGTTATATATAGTCACGGCGTTTCAGACTTTTCTACAAAATAGTAATGATTTTCAAAAACAGAACTACGGTAAATTTTTAAGCATAACGACATGTATGTAGTTATTTCTAAGAATTAATATGACGGTCTTCCATCACATATTTTACCCTCTGAAGGGTTGAATACCGATGTGCAAAATGTCATTCTTTGGATGTTTCTGCCTAGTCGATGTTAATATACTTGTAAGATCCCAAAGGAACTTAAAAATAGTACTAAAAATAAAGATTATTTTTACGATACAGTGGGCAAGCGGAGCATGCGGTTCACCTAATGTTAAGTGTATAATCGCAGCCCATGAACATCTACAGCACCAAAAGTGTCATTGATGTCTTGCCGGTTTGAGGGTAAGAATAGGATTAAAGACAGGAAATCGGGAGAGGAGTAGAACAGGATTGGAGAAAAATGGGATAGGAATATAGGCCTCCACGCCCCCACTCACCGAACTGTTTCTGCTGGGAGGCCACCCTCTTGACCAAATGACCACTCATTTCACTGGTGCTAGCTTGGCCCAATTTTCTGATATTTAACGGTGGTGTAAAATTTACAACATCGTGAAATTTTCTTAAATTTGAAAATTTTCGCTCGTTTATTTAATTTATTCTCTTCAAAAAAATACCTCAAAAAAACTTTTCAAAATCGGTCTAACCGTTTACGCGTGATGTCACTGCACCGAGGACAATAGAGATGAATGTATATTATTATAGACCGTAAAATATGACTTCATGCCCGTTATTAAAAACAATAACCGCTGTGTATGGTGCTGACATATATTATTATCTTAATGAAATTTTGTGAATGTAATTGTTATGCGGAGTTAAAATTATGCCCTAGAGTCAATAAAAACCAAGGACACATTTAAGTTGTAAAAAGTAAAAACGTACATTCGCATATTAAAAAGCGAATGGGTGCGTCTACACTAAATTTATTAGGTATGTACACGCGACATTTTATTGCATTTGAAATTTATACCATGGTGAAAGGCGTATTTTTGGAGCTTAAACATTGTTGTATAATTCATTTGGTAATTTATGAATAACTAAACTCTGTGGTGACCGTGTTGAATGTTGGTTGAAGAGAATTATAAAACACTGCATCGGGAACCTTATGCATATTTGGTTCTATAGAAGTTGTTTGTCGGTCCCTCGCAAACCATATCTGAATTTCAGTTCGCTCGCCCAAAAAAAATGTTTGTATTGTGTATACCAACTGTTATCTACGTTAGTTAGAGTCCATCCTTTCGAAAAAATCTAATGAACGCGTGTTAGTATAGTTTAGTTAAAAGGTTTACTTTGTTAAATCATATTAACAGTAATATTTTTCGTATTAATTTACTTATATTATTTTATTTATTTATTGATTTCAGGTAACAGACAAAATCTGTACGGAACCGTACAATAAAATTATATTTACTTCTAACGGTTTAAAATCAGCACATACGTAGATAAAATGTATACACCCTACTTATACGATTTATTAAGGAGTTTGTGTCAGTCGATTGAACTATTTATAGGAGGATCTTAAGGAAAATAACATGTCGTGACTATAGGACATTAGATTAACCCTTTGTTAATAGTCATATTTTTTCATCTGAATATGGCTTAGGCCAATTAGATCCGGGTTTTTGTATTCCCACCGGGGATCAATATCTCTTGGAATAATACACGGACGGCCAAACTTGTTATAAAAGCCGATTAAGCATATTTATTTACTTTTATGTGTGGGACATTAAAGTGAAAAAGATATGGAGTGCGCTGAAGTCTCGAATGACGCCGAAAAGCAAATACAAAATTCAAAAACATACAAGTTTGTCTAGAGTGCAAAACGATAAATACGAATATTTAATAAAAATGTTTCTTGTATTATTATAACATTGTAAAAGTTGTTCCAAAAGTAGCGAAAATAAGAAGATGGATTATCCTTTCACGTATAACTAAAGAATATTTGGCTTATCCAATCAATATCTGGTAACATAACACGCACAAAGATGCACGTGTACGTATGAGAAGTTAGCGTCACTCGAGTCTTCGGCAGATCTGCCTGCCTTCTATTTTCTAAATTTAACCAATTTAACCACAGTTAATTGTTATTTTTATGTGATTAATAATGTTAATTTAGAATATAGTATCTTCAAACGTTTATAAACTCTAAACTCAACACCCATAAGTTGTAATCAAGTTGTCTAACCACTGAGCATCACTAACAAATGCAAACGACAGAATTCCCAAAAGTGTAATACGGTGCTTACACGGAAGCACGCCGTCCGCCGTCAAGTTTTGACTTCATTTAATTATCAGTGTATGTAGTTTCGTCTATACGCCAGATCCCTATGCTAAACGTTTTAACTGAATTATTCATTGGCCTTTGAGCTGCTAATGAAGTTCAATCTCTTAAGCGAATAAGCATTGTAAGCTATGCTGAAGTTTCCAACAAAGCATGCAATACCGAGTTAACCTAAATTCGGGCCAGAGTTATTGAGAAATATTTATCATGTACAGTCAACAAGATGGAGGAGATTTTAAACATGATTGTGGATTGTGGAATAAACAGAATAATAAATAAATAATAGATATGAATAAATACATACTCTATTACAAATAAAGAAATATATACTTATATAATAATATAAGGTGTTACATAGCGTTTCATTTTTTACAGGACTTTCAGAACATATACCTAAATACGTAATAAATAATGAAAAGGATCGGCGAGGCTTTGTTAATTTATTATGATTTATTTATTAAGCTTCATGATTACGTGATTTATCAGCTGGCCGGCAACGTGGGTCAATGAACGATTAAGATATGTTGAGAGCAAAGAACGTAAATCATTGGAAAGCGAGAACAAGAGCGGAATATTGGTAGGAGAAAACGAAATAAAAGATAGTGTGGTAAAAATGGGCGGTAAAAATACGTTCAAAAAATACATCATATGAAATAAACAAAGCCTCGCCGACCCTTTTCATTATTTTTTACGATTTAGGTACATGTCCTGTAAAAAATGAAACGCTAGCTATAAAACACTTTTTATATAAATAAATATATTACAATTTTTATATAAATCAATAAAAAGGTAGAAAATAAGGTAATTCTAGTTACCCATTTCGAGAAAATGAGCAAGTAGAGATTTGCTATGCCGAATAAATTAATAAATTGTATTTTGAAAGAAAAATAAAAGTTTTATTTGCTCTATATGCAAATCGTACCTTCTTAAAACAATCTATATTAATAATTCGTTAAATGTATCCAGGTGTTAAATTAAAACCCATTTCATTTGACTTCAAGATAATTTATAGTCATTGAAATAAAGATCAGATGATCAGGACAATCGGTATTGATAGTAAAAATAACACTCAAAATTCAGCTGGAATGAAATTACTTTCATCTATTTCCAAGAATTATAATTTAACACGTACTTCATCACGCATATTATAAATTCTTTGCCAATTTCGCAGAACATCGGTCCTTACAAATGCAATTATCACAAAAATCAGAATCGATGAATTTCTAAAGAACGTTCAATCAACACACTGAAAGGCAAAGCCTCTACAGCGTAGAGCACTCGTAGCGTCAGTTGATAACAGAGCGCTACGTCGTGCACACGCTACGTGCTACGAACTGTGTAAACTTTTCGACGTTTATACATATTCGTATATCGGTGTATGACTTACACAGATTGTTTATGCTATGATTTACGACATTACTATTTACAAATAATACAATAAGTTCTGGTTTATGGTTTGAATAACAATAGACAATGGAACATTCAAGGGCATCTGGTTACTCTTTCTTAAAGTTTATGACAATTGAAATGAGGAGTGAAACAATTAACTGTTGGAAGATGAAAAATTGGTAAGTATGCTAATTAACTTTTCAATTATAGAATAATCACAATTATATATTAATGAATAGAAAATGTATACATGAAATATGATTAATATTAAATACTAGTATATCATTTATTATTAGTTATCTATGTCTAGGGAAATAAAAAACACAAAAGGACATGTGATTACATTTATATGGAGAAATAATCGCGTAAACAGGATATAATATAAATATGCGCTTTATGAGTCTGAAAATATTAGTCTATATTTTTTGTACGTTATTTATTACTAATTGAGACAAAGAAAATTAATTTAGTTTCCTCAATAAGAATTTTATTAAAGGGTCAGACAAGCACAGTTGAAGGATATTGCACCGGGTCGCCTTGTTACGCTCCTAAGATAATAGAAAAACGAAATTAATTGTTCTTGCACTCCGAGAAGGAAAATTAAGGTTTTATTAAAAATATTTCCTTGAGAGGTTTCCTTTATAAGGAATGTGATTAAACAACCTTATAAATTAATTATCTGTTTTTTTTCGAATAACTTAAGAAATTTTATAAATTAAATTAATTTTATTTTAACATTGCTTGAACTTTTTGTCATAAGAAATTTTCAATGTAAGTGACTTAATTGGAAGACAACTAGACACACCCAAAAGCTAATTTAGCATTTGATGATGATTTGTGTACATATCTTAAATTAAGACCGATGATAGTAAACAGTTTAATTTAATTTAAATAAGTAAATCCTCTGTGATATACTACTAAACATTCAGGATTCAGACTAAAAGAAACAATAAGTGTATGAGATAGTTTGTATCGCAGTAAGATAATAAATGAAAGTAGGTTGTTTATTACTAGCGACTTTGACTTATTACTATCTGCCAAGACAACGTAAGCGTGCAATCTATTACCCCTTTTAAATATACACTTCGAACAGTTTGTATAACCAGGTTTCTTATCTGTATTGGATAAATTAAATTCACACATTTAATTAACTCCATATAATCACTCGTTTAAAAGCCAACAAAAATAAAATTGAAACTTAAAATACGTTCTTTTAAAAGTCAGGGAAAGTGAAGTTATTGTGATTGTGAAGTTTTAATTTACGAGATTTTATAAAATAGGTACAAGAAATATTTCAGATAGTATAAAGGAGATTTTTTTATTACTAGTAACTTTAAGTTATTATTATCTGCTAGTGTCTTGGTACTGAACGGGTATAATCTTTTACCCCTTTTAAATTTACGCTTTTAGTCAGTCACTTGAGTCGTGTTCCTTTTTTTTATTTCACTAATTAAATTCACAGATTTAATTAAACATATTATGCACATACATTAACGCTCACATACACAATCATTACTCCGATTATAAAAGTTGAAAAAGCTAATTGAACTTTTCAAAATATTTTTGATTACAAACAAAATATTAATTAGAGTTGAATTCATAGTGTTGAAATATTTCATATTTTGAAATACTGAATGTTAATGTATTTTATGAAATGAAGTTGCTTTCACATTTTACAAATAATATGTTTTGATTTAGGTAGAAATATATATTTAAGCTAGTAAGATTTCGATATTTAATAATATAACAACATACATTTGCAATATTTTAAAGCTATTTGTAATAAATTCTAACACATTTTCCGATCTTAATACTCGGATAGAGAATTTATTTATTTTGACAGTACGCCCATCTGTTTCACGTATAAAATGATTGATTGAATTTCAATTACATCACAAACACGGACAATTTACGATCAGAATGGCAATGTGGAAGCTGATTGTTCCATTGTGTATAATGTACACAAATTCTAAACAGTCTAATAAAGTTCTAATTTGGAGTATTATTTGATACAAAAAGTAGTATTTAAAGTCTTAAATCATAAAAAAGGCTAATTTTTTTCTTTTTACTTCATGTGCAGTTTTTATTATTACAAGCAACACCATGCGGCTTCACTTGTGCATTTAATCGCTTTATTCTTATGGTTATGTTAGTATCTTACGCTGTAGCTTATTATTATAGGTTAATGATATCTTAAATCGGTCCAGTGAAATCTCTCCTTTTATAATATTCGAAAAGATTTCCGATCTTGATCTGTTCAGCCCATGATCTACATCTGAATTGCCTATTTCATCGTTTATGAAGCGAATATTTCTAAAGTGTGTTGGCCGATATTTTTTATGCGGTACAAAGTGAAGTCAATGACACGCTAATGTCACAGATAATATAATACACTATTAGTATAATAATACTACACAAACAATAGTACGCAAAATATTAGTGTATATTGTATGATCGTAGTTATTATGAAGCCTTGTGATGTTGTGTATGGATGCCCATACACGTTGCACACTTTTGTAATTTAGAAGTATTTGTATCAAATAATGAAACACATTACATATGTTTACCGATTACCACACGGTATTAATCAAAACAAAATTAATTGTATTCATTAGAAAATTATTTTTCAATCTAGATGAAATCTTGTCGTATTTCAATCATAATATACATGCATTTACTTTTTGCACTTATAAAAAATATTTACTTTAACTGTCTGTTTGTGTATAAATTAATTTACCTGTTTATAAAAATATTAATAATGTTTTCCTTTTACGGTAATAACCAAAAGCATTTTCATGCTGGTAAAAATAAATATTAAAAGTAAATCACCATTACAGGTAAAAAATAATATCTAGTTCTTTCACCTTGGCTGTAACTAGCTTGATTCTTAACTTTGAATTAGAATAACTGAACTTTTTAGTATAATTTAAGAAGAGAAGTTTCTTAAAAATTGCGTAAAAATTTTAAGAGCATCGTGCAAAGTAATGGAGGTATTTTACGTAATAAACGTAATTCCTCTGAGCCCTTATTAGGAATTAATGACGTCAAGAGATTTTTAAACGAGGTCTTAGAATAATTGAAATATAGTAATGAAGTAAGCAAAGATTATAAAAAGTAATTATTAAATTGATTTAACGATAAGTTTGAGAAGTAGGATTATAATGATTTATACTCACCGATTATTTTTAACCTGTAAGCCATAACATATTTAATTACTATGCTGATTAAAATTTACGTTCCACCTGGTAGAATTTTCACCACGGCGGCTAGTTTTAACAGAGACTAACCAAATGCGCAACAGATATAAAGTCTTCCCGACTCCCTTACTTAAACCTGTTATGGAAAAATTTTGTCAGAAAATTTAAACAATATTTATTTTGGCCCAGGATTAATTTCTATTATATTATATTATATACCTTGATATGATGTCAAAGATATATAACGATAAATTTAAAAATAACAAAAATATAAGGTAATATGTACTCGTGTGGAATCGATTAAAAGTAGACAATGTGATTTATATTCAACGGGTTGCAAGTCTTGTTTGCTCTAGAGAGCAGCTGCACTCACCCTAATAGCTAATCACTTTTGTTATTCTTATGTTTAAAATGTAAAATTATTTCTTATGGATAAATCTGTTTTAGTTATCTTGTGATTATAATTACATTATAAAATTATGCCAAACAAAGAAAAATATTTGTTTCCTTTAGATACGTTAACACTATACTGAAATTAAAATAGAAAATCTTATATATAAAATGAATCACAAAATGTGTTGGTAAGTGCATAACTCAACAACGACTGGACCAATTTGGACAATTCTTTTTTTTTAATGTTCGTTGAAGTTCAAGCATAGTTTTTACGGCGAGAAAAATTCAAATAATTACCGGGTCCACGCGAGCGAAGTCGCGGGCGGAAAGCTAGTGTTTAATGAAAATAGAACAGACTGAATGTTGTTTCTTCTCCGACAAAAATCCAGACCATTTAATTTACATCATTATCGTTTATACTAACGAGATGAAAAATAGAATGCCAACTCGTGCATACGATCTGATAATATTATGAATGGTTTGAAACTAACATAAATTTTTTAACGATGCTGAGCTCAAAACCTGTGAATAAGTTTTTATTTTACTATATTTTAGGTAGTTGTTATTACTTGCGAATTGTTTTAATATAACTTTCCTCCTGACTGAATCTTGGTCACGGCGGCTAATCTTTGTAAAGACCAGCCAATTATGGTCGAACTATTTAAACTCATAAATGTATGTTTAATCGTACTTTGCTTGGTCCATTACAATTTGTAACCGATAGGTAAAAAAAACTTATGCCATTTTCATGAAGATATGTCCGCTACGTCCGTACGCTTGTCCTTCCTGTATAATTTATCAGATACGAAATAAATGCATAGATATAAGAGATAAAGTTAATATTCTCTCTATGATTTTCAATTTACGCCAAATGAAAATTGTAGCAAATTAAGCCGTACTTTAATATACCCTATACATAAAACTTTCGTTGAAACTAAATAGCTATTTACGCCAGGTTCTGTTACGAACTGTTGAAAACAATATTTTTGTAATTAACTAACTTTACGAGAACTTAATTAACTAATTCGCAACACTGAACCCGGCGTTACAAGTCCAAACCAAACGTGTTTGCAGGCAATTAAATAAAAGTTCCTATGAACTTTACATACGCTTAACATGTTTTTTGAAAGCAACTTAAAAAATTCTGGCGGGTTATTTTGTTGAAGCATTTTATATTCAACATTCAACTCGTATGAACACTTAAACATTGCGAGTGTTTATTTTTTAATACGAAAACCGTTTTCATAACGTTTTGTATCGCTTTATGTTTTGTAAGGATGGCGTTTAATTTATAAATAGAAGCGAGAAATCAAGAGAATTTGATTTGTTAATTTCAAAGGAACGAGCGTAATTTCAATAGCAGCGTATTTGCGACGAAGATGCTTTGAACTTTAAGATACGTATTCGGAATTCGGATGAAAATGGCGTTCAATTGGACACATTTGGAAATAATAAGCTGATCAACGAAATATAAAATGTAGATCTTATCCTTTTGCAAGTTATGCAGGGCATGCGAAGTACTTTTAAGTAGGAAAAGATTAATCTTTGAGATTTTGCAAGTCCTTCATATCGGCCATTTATTTCCTTTCTTTAATCTTTTTTACGCATCGTTTCTTACATTTTATGTGGTTTGGGCAACGTTTGACAGGTACATTACGTGAAGGTATTTTAATTGCTTAATTTAAAGACCCTTTCTGTTTATATTCTGCCAGCACTACACAAATTTATATTCGCAGTCATGCAGCGGTGGTCCAAAGTAAATTATTAAGCCGATAAATTAATGTTTAATTGAAGCATATTACATGGAAGATATATTAGATTGAGGTTTTAGTGGTATGGAATTCACCGGAGATTGTGACATTGTTTGGAGCCGATTGAATACGCATTCACTGAGGTTTACCTTAATATTATGACACGACAAGAGTGACAGCGATTGTCATTTGTATGTTCAATGTTCATTGTTCAGTATAATTATTACACACATGTGTATTAAATTCTGATAAGGGAAATATATTATGGTATATTTTTGAAGACTATTTTCGGGAATTCTACGAAACAGGTGAAATATTTGATCCAGATTTTTACGGCGTTGATGGATTTTCTTCCTTGCGGATTATAAGGGTACAGGGATTAATAGTGCGTACATGTTTTCACACTCTCAAAATGGATTGTGTGAAATGACATTCAGTTCACGTTATAATATTGTTTAATAATTCGTCTACTATAAGAATAATCTAATTGAACAAGACAACAATGCTGCATCTTGTAAAATTATCTATACTTGTATATTAAAATTACAAAGAGGAAACATTTTATGTATGTTAGTAATTTCTTTACACACATCTTCACCAAGCGACACGGGCTATAATAATATAGGCTATTTACCATAATGTACGGTATCAGAGCCGTGCGAAACAGTGAGGTATATATTGACTGCTTTCTATATTTTTTTACCAATGATATTGTAGGTGAAACGAAATAAAATACCAAAGATATATCCTGCTTCAAAGTTGGAAAATAAGTTAGGTTCAACCCGTAGTTTGATAAAACGCTTTTAGTTGAGAGAAAGTTAGAAGCCGTTAGCACGCCATTAATAGTGAAATGATCTTACGTTAACACTTAACAAGATGTAGAGAGACGTGCCTTTACCCTACACTCTCATAATATGACAATTTCTATGAAAAGGGGTCAAGTTGGGTTATATTACGGAATAATTAAGACTTACAGGACTGAGTACATGATAACAACTTTGTATTGTCTATGGAGACATAAGATGCCGTATTATATGTCAAAAAGGGCGTGGAATAATATAACCGACCCTTTAATTGGATTTAACTCTAATTGATGTTTAAGTGAAATTGAATATCTTAATAATATTATTTTATCTGTTAAATTCTTGTGTTTTAGCTGTGAATATTGTTAGCTTGACATTTTAGATGTGTATTTATAAGCAAATTTTAAATGTAATGAAAACAAAAAGTACATTTTATAAAAAAATATAGTAAACATTCACGATTGGGCGTTTAATTAATTCGGTCGAAGTAAGATTGATTGTCTCACTATAGTGGAAAGCGACAAAAGATAGATAGGTGTGAGTATTGTCTGAAATACTGCAATGCTTTTGTCGTCGAAAAAATAGTATTGCAATTAAATTGTAGCACACACAAAGGGGTCATTTTCTCTTCTTGTATGATGTCGGCTACCGGAAATACGTTCATTATACAATATGATGCCACTCATACCCTTACAAAAACTTGTTTTATTATAATACAAAACTTATTTAAATTTCTTGTCTCCTTTCGATGCGACGATCTTATTAAAAATTCGAAATACTTCTGAAATTGATTCGTGTAACTTCCACATTTGTTTGCTTCCAATTCTTTAAATAAAAATGAATTATCATATAATACATGCATATTTGTTTAACATTAATAACCCATACGGTTATATTGATACCATAAGCAAATATATTAATGTTATGGCTTTTAACAATCATAATAATTATAGTACCAGACATGGTTTTGATTTTCATTGATTTTCTGACAATCTTAGATCGGAATTTTATAATAACTACAATCTACATATGCCGTTACATTCCATTTCCATTATGTTACAAACATTAATTTGAATGTAATTACTACTTTGTATACTTTTTTCTTTGAAGGTCATAGAATATACGTATTTGAGTAATATAGGGCTTTTTGGATATTATTGTTTTGCAAATTAGCCTGTACTGGATTATTTTCTTGATATGAATACGTACACACGACAAATAGATGCAGGGGAGAAAGTCTAGTTTATACTTCAAATATAATACAACAATATCCTATACAGACGCACGTCTCAAACGCATAGTACATAGAACGATGCAACAGCTTAAATTGTTCTATCGTGATATGAGTTATTAAAAATATTCCGGGACATTTAACAGACCATCAAGTCACAAACTAAGCACAGTTTGTACTATGGAAACTATATAACTGATAGACATACATAAACATACTTTTATTTTGTAAATACATACAATACATACATAAAAAAGCCAGATACTAGAAAATTACAATGTTCATCACATCATAATTTGCTCCTCGTGGGGATAGAACCCTCATCCTGCGGCACAACAGACCATTGCTACATCCACTGCGCCATCGGGTCATCAAATATTGTGTCGGTGAATAGCGCCTATGAGCATCGTTTTGTATGGAGATTGTCTTCTGTACTCATCTATAGTGGTAACCGTACCTATGTATGGAAACACGCCACAGAATTGCAGTACAGATGTAAATACCTTCGGGATAATAGTATTCAAATTGCTATTGACATGGCATCGGCATTGTAATTGAGAAGTGGTATGCTAGACACATGATAGACATACATTACCATGATTGTTATGCAAATTATAATTACCTTTTGGAATTAATCCGTATGTGATTGTTAGATATAATTCGTAGAATTATTAAAGTTATATTTATAGTATGTAAAATTCTTATCTAATTAATTTAGAACAATAATGAATGCGCTAATCTTACGGCTCCAAAAAATTTGCGCCCGAAAACGGTTCATACAACTTCTACGAGCGCGAGCTTATTTATATAATCTATATGAACAACGGGAAATCTAAAAAACAATTGCCATCATATTAAAACACTTCCAAATGATTTCTCTGGAATCTCGCCGAATAATGATGGATTTACTATTTGTATCTAAAATTTTCAATAATAAAATAGACTAACCCCAACTTTTGCCGTTAGATATCGCCGTATTGCAGTTTTCCCGCTTTGTCCACCATTAAGGAAAACTGTCAGTGGACAAAATTCTCCGGTACCGAGAATGTGTAAATGTTTGAATCATTTTAGTAGCTACTTTGACATATTTGTTGACAAGTAGGCGCGGTAAATCTTATTTGGATGTAACAAAATCTAATAACTAAACATAACCATTGTTACAAATTAACTTTTTTCTCAATTTTTCTCTATTTTTATTTTATTATTTCTGTGCATGCTATGTATACCTTTAAGTGTTTGCTACATTAGCGTATGAGTGTAATTTTTAAGACTATGATTATATGAAAGAAAATGTTGGTATTCCTAAATAATAAAAATAAAAAAACAATGTTTCGTCACACGCGCAATATGTTCTGTTTTTGCGGCACAAAAACGACGACGCAAGGGGACCTCAGTCGCCTGCTGAAAATGTCCGGTTTGTGAATGATGCTATCGTTGCGTTGGCGTGCAGCGCCCCAAATATTATGATGGATGAACCTTCTATTATTTCACTAAAATCCAGGCAGTTTGTTTGAGTTAGAATATAATTATTATGCAATGATAATGTTTGTTACTTAATTGTTCGGTATTATGTAAGAAGTTTTTGACTGCGTGCGTTGAAATTTAAGAGTAAAAATTAACATAAGTTTATTAAAAGCGCACAGTTCGCTATCCTACCAGTCGCCACAGTTAGTCCGATCTAAAAAAGTGTTTTTGTGTTAAACCATTATTAGAGGAAGGCTATATGCTATTTAACATTATGCTATGAACGAAGAACGAGCGAACGGGAACGAAGCCTTGTGGTACAACCAGTATAATACATACTTACTTTAGAAGGGTAAACATATTATTTCTTTCTTTGCATATTCATACAACCACCCATTTCAAAGATCACGCGCAATAGTTATGTGGTAGTAAAATATGCTGTTATCGTATTCAAGCTCCGATTCACGATTGTTATTATCCATTTAAAATATTATTTGTGCAGTTATACTAAATGTTATATAACCTCTTAATCTGTTGTTATTTACTGTCTTGAATTTTTTCTTCATAATAGAGTCATAATAATATAATTATTTATAAAAACATCACTAGCACTACTACTTTAACTAAGTTTAGTTTAAACTAAGTAATTATTTGATTTTTGACTATGAAGTTTCGTTTATGTTTTCATTGTATGTTTTGGGAATTAACATCAAAAGTTTAATGTAATATTTATTTAAAATATATAAATAGAGTTGAATACTCTTTCATAAAATTAAAAATGTTTATCATTTATGAATTTCTGTGAGTCAAGTTTCAAGTGAAGTGTACTTATAACAAAACGAGTGACCATGAAATTTACAGAAATATATCTGCTAATTTATAGAAATAATCTATAAATTTATAAAAATATAACAAAATAATGACCTAACAAACGAATAACATCAAACGTAAGAAAAACCGTAATCTTGATTAAATGAGGTAAAAGGTATGTTGTAATTCCATTTCTTTCTACAAGTATTTACTTTTTGTTACCCTTTTTGTAAATGGTTTTCATGTTCACATAAAAGGGTTTCAAAGGTTTTATCCAACGTCAAGAGCATAATACGTAAAAAGACATGAAATACTTTTTATGTTCATCGATCATAACATAGGGGAACACCATAAGGATTTTTTATATTACGCGTTATAGCGGGTGAGGAGAGCGGTGAATACAGAGATATGGCAAATATGTTCTGCCGTAAAACGTGAATTTGCTGTCTTTGGATTTGGGATATCCAAAAAAATTACTTGAGATATCATATAAATGAAGTTAGTGTTCACGTTACTATTATTTAATGAATAAAATGAAAATACTTTTTAAAGAGTTTTAAACGCGGTTTATTATTCATTATTTTACATTACTATATAACCCGGCGTTTCGAACACTTTACAGCGAGCGTAATAATTTTTATTACTCTTGTTAAAAATCTAATTTAAACCTAAAACAAATTGTCGGCACCGCTTTGTATTCACTCATATCATACTCCATCAGTTGGTTATTGCCGCATTCAAATTGAATACAAATGGGTAAGTTATTGATTTTAGACACAATCGCACTGTATCATTTCTACTAGTTAACAAAGGATCTACCGTTGATTATTACTTTATAACATTGTCCGTACTGAATTTCAAATTTCAAATTATGATTTGAAATTTAATGGAAAATTACTCTTCGATATTTCAAACAGAATATCACTTTTATATTAAAACAGGTTTATAACCGTATGTCAAACAGAAATGAAGCCGTTATTTTAAGCTGGTCGGTATTCTACGAATCACATTCTTAATTTGTATAGAAAATGCTATCCGTATGATGTGGATAAGTGGACGCACTTGTATGACATTCCATACAAAATACTTTTTAAACGCGGTTTACTATACGTTATTTTACATTATTATTGAACCCGTTTCGAACACTTTACAGCAAGCGTGGTCACGGGTGACTAATATGACAGTTGTCACCATGAGTGTTTCAAAAATATGTGTTATTACCACGAAGATGGTATTTGGAAAATTACCTCTGATTCTTGCTTCTAAATCTTTCATTAGTGGGTCCCAGGTGCTAGATAGTCACAAACTATCTTCTATAATTAATGTTTGATATTGAATAATTTATAATTTCAATAGCCTCGCGTACCAGTCGTAGAAAAATCGCGTGGAAAGCACTTGTGCTAAAATAACCCCAAAGAAAACACTACATGAAATACGATACGTCCGATTTGTAGACGCCAAGCATTAATGTGATTGCGTAACAAACGTCTAAATTAACTTTCACGTGTATAATATTAGACACACACAAATGTTAATGTTAAGACAAAATATACATGAAGTTAATATATAATCCACGTACAATTTCTCAGCAAAACATTATATCAAAGGCGGATAATAAGCAAACCGTACAACGAACTTTCATGGGATAAGAAATGTGGTCCATTTCAAAGCGTTTCAGATGATTCGTGAGGGTAACCAAGCGGACATAATTTAGATGAAATGATCAGGTAATAAGTACGGATCTTGTTTGAATTGTTTGAAGTTAATTCTGAAGATACCGAATTGTATTTTAATTTATGACTCAATCTTCCATTTAATGATGATTAGATTTTTTCAATGGCTGATTGGAACAAAGGAATGGGCTGTTTGGTAAAATATTGATAATTTTCTTATTATTGCCAGGAAACCTTAGGGTTTTTAGATTTTTGTTTTTTTTTCACACAAAGAGACACTACTAGAGCGATTTCAAATATTATTTCACTATTAGAAATCTGAATTCACTGAGTGACATAGGCCATATTTTTACAATATTGCCTTTATAATATCATGCTCCGGGAAGCTGCGCGGAATAGCTAGTCATTGAATAAAAAAATTGGCTAATATATAATGTAATAACAAGACTGCCATATGGATGTATTGTTTTGACGTTTTAGTTTGTTAAGTTTCATAGCTTTCAATATTAAAAAAAAATCCACTCAATCTACTGTTTAATTGCGAATAAAAAATAAACGATCATTTACATAACTTATTAGTTATCTGGTCTTCTTAGGATAGTTATGATCCATGAGTCTAATGTATATTACTTAAGACCTTACGTACACTTTGAATTGTTCTTTACTGATACAGAAGATAACATAAAAAAGGATAGTGTTTTTTAACTTTTGCGATTTTATTTTTTTTATTCTCGTTTGCTTTGTTTGTATTCGTCGAAAGCATTAGTCTGCTCATATCCACGCTCTATACAGATAGGCAGGTGAACAAAAATCGTGTTTCTGATTGATTGATTGAAATAACAGGCAAATAAAAAACTTATTGTGTTAACTTGATACTATTGTAAGTGGAATTTGTTTTCAATGTATGTTTTGTGATACTGATTTCAATATATTGTATGGAGCTCGAACTGTTAATAAATCTGTTCAATGTTCACTCTTCAGATTTTCTACTTCAAATATTTTTAATTAAACTAAATTGTGATTCGCCGCGTAAGAAGGTTGATAAGGATAACGATGGTAAAATCATTACAGCTGTTATCAAAGAAGGAAAAGTTCTCTTTATACCGTTCTTATTGCCTTGTACTCTTAGTTATAACGTATTATATAACTCTCAATTTGCTTTTACCGAAATTTTGAACGCGTGTACAAAATGTTCACAATATTTGAGTATGCTAGAAACATGCATTTCAAAAGTAGCCGTATAAATATACGGTAGGAATGTCTGTGTCAGGAAAGAAATTCCTACAAAGCTTTATTAATACTGACATTTGTACCGAACAGAATTACCATCAGGTTTCCATTCTTGTGCCATTTCTTATTGAGGGAATGCTAGTACAACATTTTGATGAAATTCCAAAAAATGAAGGGAAACGCAATTGGAGCATTTATTCCATTCATATTTGCAATACGATGTAAAATGAGTTGTTTGTCGTAATAAATGTATGTCCTTCCTTTCTTTCTAATTGGTATAGCTTTTGTACAATTCATGAAAGGAAAACTTCACTAAGGAAACAAATCATAAGCTATATGAATCAAAGATTTAAGAAACAAGTTTGTATTACAAAGCCCACACGTTATTTTATATTGCATTGTGTCGTGCAGTATAATCTTTTTCTATTTGGTCGTATCGTTTGTGTAGAAAGGCTCGTACTGCCATTTTGCCCCAGTCATTTCCGTGTTTGTCAATACTGATACTGGCTTAGAGGATCATACTTTGTGAATCGTTGAATCGATGTTAGAATTGGAACAATATGTATTAAGTAACAAATCGAAATTATTTGCATGGATCATAAACAAACATAAATTAGCATGACGGTAATTATGTATATATGGAAAGCTGTATTATTTATTTTACACTTAATTATTAAAAGTACAAAGAGCCTTCAAGGTTTTCACAACATGTCTATGTCAGAAACAATAGAACAGGACAAGGTGTTTCTTATTACAAGACAGATATTTAGGTCACAGCTGCAGTGTTAGACATTGCGATTTTTCACACGTTAAACTTATCGTTATTTAAGTTTTTCAGTTGATTACATCTAAGTTTGCATAACTAGCTGTTCCGCGTCTCTTTGTGTAGCATAATGGGGCATATACATATTCAGAATTTTATTGTAGTATTAGATTATCTAACACTTTTTTTAAGCAAACTAGTAGTTCTTGAGATTAGAGCATTCAAACAGATATATACTAATAGACTAACATAAGAATGACTACGTCGTATAAGGGACTCCTCTGTTCCAATAATCGCGTGTTTGTAATATTACTCGATCTCTCATCGAGAGACTGAATCTTCTCGTCCACTGAATCTTTTCATTTAAATCTATAGTACTTAAGCGTTAATGGTTGTGAATACCGTGTTAATATATGTTATCGTCAGAATAAAGAAACACACCCTTCCTTTACCTTTGGAATTTTCTATAATTGAAGTCTAATAGTAGTTAAATAACAAATTTCTACGTCTACAATTTTTATGTATTATTTATTATTGACAGACATTGCCTAGCGCGGGACAAATAATAACAATGTAATCTTCGAAATATAATCTACTCGATTTGTATCTGTGTAATAAACTTTATTAAACACAGCGATGTGCACAAATTCAAACGGCGAGTCGTCAATAGACTCTGGTATTATTTGTATCTATTTTCGGCTACATTCATTCATTGAAAAGCATTGAACAATGTATAAATTTAGATTCTCGTTAATTATACCTGCTCCATTTTCAATATTGGTAAAATGTTAATCATTTCTAAATGAAAATATTTTCCTGGAATTCGAAATGTATACACCAAGTTAAAACAATGTTTGGTTGGATGGATTATTTTTGACGTGGGATTGAATATTTAAACAAAGCATTGACAAGATTAGGTATCAATGAACATATCAAAAGTTATATTTAGGCTGAATTTAGTCTCACGATCCCCCTCAGTGCTCATAGCTCAGCGCGTAGATTGTCAGCGTGAAGCTGACCGCCGTGCGCGCTGATAATTACGCGTCAATCAAAAACGCTTGTTAGAAATTCATATATCTCGGCCATCAGCGCTGACAATAGCGTAAGATTACATTTAGCTCAATACATTTTATATGCAACTCTTTATTTTACTTTATTGCGTTAACTTTTTCCTGTATAATATTTCTTTTTGTATTTAATCTACTCCGCTTTCAATGCTTCAATCATTATATTCACCCAGTTTGTAGCGTAATAGCCTTAATAACAATGTTGTTTACATAATAGATATATCTCTAAGTGGCATCACAAAATTACAATTAAAAAACAGAAAATAAAGGTTATAACAGTTTATATTGCAGAACGATGTCTCAAACTACTGGTTTCCAGTGACGTAGTAATTTCGATACATGACACACAATTCCTTGGGGTTGATATACCGACCAAACCTGTGATTTAGTCTCGTCGAAACCGGTCCTTTTGGTTGAACCTTATATGATCAAGTTATTTACAAGTTGCTAATCTAATAAAATTGAACATGGCCTCATAAAACAAAGGATTTTCTTATTAAAATCTATATCTATACATATAATAAAATCGTAGACTAGCCGTGTCTGTACATTTAATATTTTCAAGAAAAAAATAGTGTTTCGTGTTTCATTTATGATTCTAAACTCAAAACAATGATTTTTAGAATTTTTGTCTGTTTGTCTGTTTGTCGGGCGTTTGTACGCGGTGAACTTCGAAACGGCTTAACTGATTTAAATACGGTTTTCGATAATGTATTACGGCTAGCCCCCCGGAGGTTTTAGTGTTTATTTCATTTAAATCGGTTAACGAATAAAAAAGATATGACGGTTCAAAGTGATCCATGGAAACACATCATCAATGCGCGTAGGAATAATAAATTTAATCTTTTAAGTGTTATTAAAAGCACTTTTTATTGATAAATGTAGCTTTCTCTTGATCTCGCAAGTAGATTACTATCATGGCGGCTAAACACAACAAAGACTAACCAACATGCAGAAGATATTATTTGCGCAAATATGTGTTAAATCCATGGAAACATCAACTCTTTTATCCTGAGAGTACACAACAGATTTCAGAAATGTCAATATTTTGCAAAAAAATTAAAATACAAATTGTCATACCACCTCTACTTCGAAAATCCACAAAGTACAGATATTTGGAGTCCACGCGGGCGAAGCCGCGGGCGGAAAGCTAGTATAACATAAATCCATTCCATGTAAAAATTATTTCTTTTCTTCGAACAATCCCTAAGCTATGGACTTTACCTAATTAAAATGTTGGGCTTGTTACAAAATTAAACCCACGAAAATGTTTGTAATAAATTGCCGTATTACTAGGTATTGTTGCTAACATTTGACTAAACTGTAATGCTTTTAATTTTATAAAAATAAATTTTAACAGAAATAAAATTTATTTGAATAATATAATAAAAGCAAGCCATCATAATAGACACGGTGAATTCATTTCATTTTTTTAAATGTTTTAATAAACAGCGAGCAATTAAATTACAAAAATAAACCTTGAGAATAGAGAAGGTCATAGGAATTTGTAAAATATATTTAATTTCATATGACAGAAAACAGATGATAAAAAATATTATTGAAAAATAATAAAAAAGGGTAAAAATATATATATTTTTTATTAACGCCATTCATCAAAGTTTATCAAAATTATTTTCAAAGTGGATTCATCACCTTATAAATCTAATTCCTTCAGATGTAGTAGTGTATGGATTTAAAAAAAAAGTGGTATATTTCTGACAGTACTGTAATTAAGACAAAATACCATCGACAATTCATTGACTATAAAAAATACTGAAATTATTATGTAATTCCTAATGACCCTACCGGTTTTTTAATAATCTTGGTTAATACAAAGGCTTGTAAAAAGGTCCACAAAGTATTTGTATCTAAACAAAGCGTTACCGTAGCGTTCTTTTATTCTCGTAATTACCTTTGTAGTCTCTGATTTGGAAACTTCCGAGTCTGGAGGGATTACTGCTTCAGTTATTGTAGTTATATAAAAGACCCCGAACGTAATTTGGCTATGAATTTTAATTAAACTTTAAATTAAAGTTTATTTATATCGGAATTTGAATTGATTCGCAATAAAAAGTTTTCCAAGTGAAACGAGATCATATTTTAATCACGAATGCTTGAACAGATGATGCTACAATATAATATTAGCTGTTCTGTGCGTCTTCGCACCCGTAGCATAATGTTATATAGCATAAGTAACTGGGTCTGTAAAGAAACTGCTTTCTAATGTTTTTGTCAGATCCAAAAGTCTTTGCTTGAGGACATTACACACATACACAAAACCATTCAGAATACGAGATAGTATGAACCTTAAACTAGTTAAAAACCATATATCAGGGCCAGAACAAAATATAATATTTCAATATAGGTACTACAGGTAATGCGTATATTCCTTACCTTGAAATAAATCTCAGTGTTCTTTATTGTTCTAATAATAAATCACAATTTCTTATCAAAGTGCCGGTAGTGATGAATTGTCTGGCACATTTGATTATTTAAATTGATGATGCGATAGGGAACCATATTATTCACTTAAACATATTTTAAAATACGATTTAGTTTTAGAAGTAGTCACTTTGCTCTTTTAGTCGGCGAGCATGTGTTAAATTTTGATTTTTTGGTTTGATCTGTTTAAAGAAATAGATTTTTGTAAGAATCTGATTCATACTACTAATGTTATTTATTATAATTTTTCACTTAAAATAATACAAAAATACTTACAATTTGAGGCACAAAAAAGGATTTAACACCTCTTTAAGAGATTTCATGCCTTCAATATAAAAACGTGTCTAAACACACATCTACACATATATAAGTGCGAACTAACATCTGCTATAAAACAAAACACGATTTGATTACACTATTTATATCTATAAATCAAAAAACATATTTCTTCTAAGTCGTTCTAAGTGTAAACATGAACTTAACATTTATCATAAAATTTATTTCACTTGTACATCTGCGGTGTGTAATCAGTATATTTAAATTAATTAACTTCAGCAAAGCGCTACATGGTCTTGTGAAGGTTATAAACGTATGCTATGTAAATTTCAAGTTGTTTTTCTGTACGTAAAATAGACGTGACTTTATATGAATTGTGCTAATGACGTACTGAAAAAGTATTCAATACTAAAAGCTGTAATTACTTTCTGAAACGTACATGTTACGTATTCTGTGAAATTGCGAATCGGCATGATACGGAGTTTTGTTTAAACTACTGCAAAGCTTACGTGTTTTTATGAAATACTTGATTTTTCATGCGGTTTTATTCATGTATGTTCTCTATATATAAGACAAAGACGGGTTTACAACACTTATAATTAAAGGTCTGTTAAACCAATTTGGCAGAAAATTCGTAGAGAGATAGTTTAGAACCAGGAACATGACATAGTTTTAATCTCAGATATACTACGATAACGGGCATAGCTTGTTATTAATATCGTATTGTTCAGAAATTTTACAGTATTGTAACAATTTTTCAATTTCCATCCGTTACTTTCGATGATTAGTGCGTTAAAACAATCAGAAAATTTTTTCACTATGAAGTATTAGAATTGGTAGGAGACCAACGTAATCTCCTCATAAATATGTTAAATAATAAATTATTCAACGAGGAACATGGGCCTAAATAAATCGTGGCTAATGCAGTTATTTCAATCCCAAAAAGGGTGTTGCCAAAGTCATCAGTCAGACCTTGCGGTGAAAACCAGGAAGACATTTAAGATGCCGTAGATTGATGCATGAGGGTAATATTTTAGGAACCAAAACACCAATTTTCACTTTGATTATTCAAGATGTAACGTTAAATATAATAAGCTTTTCTATCTCAGATGATTATATAACTGATGACGACCCGATTGGCGCAATAGTTGTGGCAATAGTCTATTGCGCTGAAGCGTGTAGGTTCGATCCCCGCGAGAAGATTGAAAATTATGATGAACATTATAAAAAAATATGTTTAGTATGTCTATCAGTTATATTATAATTTGCTTAGTTTGGAACTAAATGGGGTAGTTTTATATGTCCCAGTATAAAAAACCTATCTACTAACTGTGCCGCTTAAAGCAACATTTAAACAGCATTTTTTTCCAATTTAATGTTAAATAAATAATTTTATTATATTCTAAATGCTCATGTGGCCAGCGCTCTACATTTCGATTTAAGAATTGATAAATATCATCAGGAAATAAGTCTCCCTGAAGTAGTCTGGTTTTCAAAACACATCAGTCTACACATAAGTGTTAAACTATGCATTTTAAAAACTTTACTACTTTCAGTAATTTAATTTTCTGATGAGAATGAGAATAACCTAAAATATTTTCATAATAGGGAGCAATTTAATCATATCCAACGAATTTTAGCATACGCTGGCTTAATGATCTTTCTTGCTATGAACTAGTGCGAACAGTTCAGGGAGTATGAAAATTGTTGAAAATCTGACGGCAGTATAATGTTAATTAGACGTCTGGTAATTGTGCTCGTTTAACGCTCCACGATTGTAATATCGCGGGGTATCAGGCGTGTAATGTAGGCATCACCAGAGCGTTCAGGATAATCAGGGAACGAATGCCGGGGTTTCGGGGATTTCTATGGCTTTATGTGGGAATAGTGACACTTGGTAACATTCTGTAGGTATTCGGCATTAGAGCTTTAGTTTTTTCTTTCTCTTGTTGTATTATATTTTTGAATATTGTTGACGTTTTTAAGTAATTTTTCAGAGTTCACTTGAGTCCTGTTCCTACAAAAATAAAACGAGCCGTTTTGCTTACGCACAGTACAATATCCTACTAGGCGTAAGTCTAAATCGTATCTATAATAAACGTAGCGTTAACAAAACTTGGTTCCGATTGGTTGATTAAAACCGCATTCGTATCTGAGCTATGATGTTCCGTCGTTTATTGGTTCCTATAAATCTTACAGTATAATGTTGCGAATGTAGAAACCACAATAGTACTGAAATGTTGGATTTTACAAGCAGCAACTAATTTGTTATGCAAATAATATACTCATGTAATATTTTAAGTAGTAAATTATTATTTCGTACTTCAAATATTTCATCATGACTTTTTTCCTTTATTCTTAACATTTTCCTCCATTAATCGAATGAACATTAATAAAACGAGTTGAAATATTAATACCATACTTTATATCAGACTACAGAATAAGTAATTGTTCCTTACTTTCAACACAAAACGAAAATCGGTTTCGCAATGGACGTATTTTTGCTTCGAAAATCGGCGAGCTAACATAAATACGCATTACTACGTCGATGTTATTCAAGAACAATTGGAATTTGTATCGGCAAGTTTGCTGAGATATTATCGTGTATTTCCGTGAAAGATTCGGCGAAAGCAGTTGCATTTAAATGCTGTACTAATGTAATTAACCCTGAGAGTGGGTGCTCCTCAACCCAAACGTT
>LQNK01000311.1:477905-502536 GCA_001586405.1 Phoebis sennae | reverse complement strand
TCGCTATCTTACAGTATAATGTTGCGAATACAGAAACCACAATAATATTGAAATGTTGGATTTTACAAGCAGCAACTAATTTGTTATGCGAATAATGTAACTTTATAATATCTACTTTTCTCAATCATATATTTTAAGTAGTAAATTATAATTCCGTACTTCAAATATTTCATCATGACTTTTTTTCCTTTATTCTTAACAATTTTCTCCATTAATCGAATGAACATTAATGAAACGAGTTGAAATATCAATACCATACTTTATTTCAGACTACAGAATAAGTAATTGTTCCTTACTTTCAACACAAAACGAAAATCGGTTTCGCAATGGACGTATTTTTGCTTCGAAAATCGAAGAGCTGGCATAAATACGCATTACTATGTCGATGTTATTCAAGAACAATTGGAATTTGTATCGGCAGGTTGGCTGAGATATTATCGCGTATTTCCGTAAAAGATTCGGCGAAAGCAGTTGCATTTAAATGCTGTACTAATGTAATTAACCCTGAGAGTGGGTGCTCCTCAACCCAAACCTTTCGCATTACTTTTTCTGTACAAGTATAATATTAAGGAGAAAACAAACTTGTTTTGGAGGAAAACTGTTAAAAAATTCAATACAAGTTTAGTTGGCATGAGTGAAAAATTGTATATAGCTTACCAAAGTAATTAAAAAGACCTAAATTTATACATTTCGGTAAAGTACTCTATTTTAATTTAAAACCACGCCATCTAGTCCCAAATTAAATAAACCATGCTTTTGAAAAAAAAAATCAAATGACTATTAAAAAACTTTACACTATTTCCACGTTTATAATTCTTTTTTATGTTCCTACAACGGTTTCCATAATTCATCATCAGGTAGAGCAATATAAAATAATTAATAAAAAGTGGAAATAGTACAGATTTAAATGTTTTAATAGTAATTTGAAATCAATACATTATATCAAGTATAATAAATTTTCGTTTAGATGTTATATATATCGTGCATTGTCTCACTATGTTTCTCCTATTTTCTAACTCGAATGTTTTCTGGCTGTTGCTAAAATAGGTCACTAGTTTTTAGATGATTGAGTAACAATATCCCGATGCTCACAATGTCACACATAAAGAACGCTCATGGCCTGTTGCACTCACCTGTCTGTAGACGAAAACTGAAAAGCAACGTGAAGCGCAGTCTTTTGCACGATCGCTTTGTGATATTCGAAACATGAATAAAAATTCTGAATTACTCATATATCGCCCTGTAAACTGACACGAAATAAAAGAGAAACATATTTACACTAACAGTAAAGTGATCTATACAGATCAAATAAGGATATTGTATTTAAATTGTCACTGTTGTTGGTTTACACGTACTCGATATAAATCGGTGTCAATAAATACCCCGTCCTGTAACCTACAGGAAAGATTTTGTATTTAAATTGTATTATAATATAAAGGAATATTATAAAAAAGTTGCTTGTTTGTTTGCATTAAATAGGCTCCAAAACTACTGACCCGATCTATCCCCGATGGACATAAGCTGTAGGTTTTTTTATTACGATAACGTAGATAACTAATGTGAGCCGCGATGTGATGCTAGTCAATTTATAAATTAAATGAATAATTTAAATTATAATAATTTTCGTCATTAAAATGAATAATGAAAAGGTAAATGCAAGTGAACTGTGGATAATTGTTACGACTCCAATGACGCAGTGAATTGTCTTTTTCGATTCATTACCTGCTGCTAAAAAGTTAATAGTTGACTAATATTGCTGCTTGAATGTATTTCTGTGTTAACATAACTAAGAATATATGTGAATAACTGCGAAAAACTTGTTTATCTGTTTTTGCCCTAATGTTACCCTAATTATATTAAACTACCCAATAATTAGTATTAAGTAAAGTGATAGCGATGTGCTATTTTTATATAACAACCGTCAATATTTTTTTAGAAAATGGCACGTATATGTGTTTCCAAAGAACAAGTCAATATCGATTTTGTGGTAATTGGAAAAATAATAATAAACACTATCAACTTAACGAATGCCAATGGTTTGCTATCTCTGATCTAGTGAAATCAATGAATTGAAAAACCCTTTAACACGAGAAGCATAATTGCATTTATCCAACTTCATCTTAATCCTGTGATGGAACATAAACGAGGTTAACAGATCGCATCTGGTGCAATTAAGATAGTTCAGTGGGTATAATTAAACTTCGAAGGAGATTGCATTTGTTACTGCGTTCCGTTTTAATCTAAACAACGGCTATTAACATTATAAACCATTTCGGACGTTCGTTTTAGTAGAAGCTAGATTTTCGCATTTCTTACGTTTTGTGATAAGTGAATTTATTTATAAACATCGCTGAAAGATAATAATTGTATAAGTAAGTGAGGGTCCGATTGTATAATATTTACATAATCTTAGATATTATGTTAATATTATATTGTCGCGTCGTAATGTAAATTTTCAACACAAACGATCTATCTATCTTAAATGCTATAGCAGCACAAAATATTTTATAATTGACTCTCGTTGAACAAGGTTTCAATATTATATTTTACCTACAATATTTCTTTAACTTTCCATTCAATTTGTATACTTATAGAATATTAGCTTTCCGCCCGCGGCTTCGCACGCGTAGGCTACTAATTTCTGTATTTTGTAGAGGCGCACAACAAAAGTCTAAAATAATTACGGTCGCAGGACCGCTGATTTATGCGCATCTATAGTTTTTTTTTATAATTTTCTATAGAAATAGGTTTGACCAAAATCTGACAGTACGCACGCCTCTTCAAAATACAGAAAATTTTAGCCCACGCGAACGAAGCCACGGGCGGAGAGTTAGTTATTTTTTGAAGGTTTTTTAGAATTCATTAAGCGTTTTTATCGTCTTAAACTATAGATATTGGGGACATGCCTTTTTATACTCTTAACGTATACATTAAAGTATAAAAAGGCATGTCCGCAACTCAACCAAAATCACGTGGTATAACACATTTACGACTTTAGAAGCGTATATCTCAAAAAATATGTATTTTTGCAAAAAACGCATTTAGAAACCTCTATTTTATTTTCAAATACCTATCCAATGACACCTCATTTAATGATGTATTAGCGAATTTATTTTTTTACCCTCCGATTACATGTATGGAGAGTCACCCTTAAAAAATTTTTTTTCAAATAAAATGTAGCCTATAAGTTGAACCTAATATTGGTCTATCAGCATGTGAAATTTTATCAAAATCTACCCAGTAGTTATGACGTGATTGACGAACATACAAACAGATAAACAGACAAACAGACAAACAGACAAACAGATAAACAGACAAACAGACAAACAGAAATAAAAAATTCTAACCATGGTTTTGGTATCTATGAAACATACATATTACATACCAATCACTCTTTTTGAAAAATATTCAATGTACAGAAATGGTTCGGTTACTCTTTTATTATATGTATAGATAACGACTGCTCATTATCACTATGACGTGCTTTATAATGAATACTATCGCCAAAATCTATCTTCAAGTAGAGCACACCTAAAATCAACCGTAACGAATTTTGCATAAGGTTTAATGGAACTGCTCTCATATATACCCATACTAATGAGATCTCTCACTTTTTGCTTACATCATGTTGTCATATGATACTAAACTCAATAATATGACTTAAAAATTGTAAAACATAAATTAATGAAAACTATTTATTAGTTTTCATCAAATCCTAGCACTATAAACACAATTGCGTTCCACACATATAATGTATATATTTCAATTTAAAATGTATACAAACTCAAGCAATATTCTATGATACAAAAGAACCTAATAAAATAAAGCTAAGCAGTAAAACCATTAAATACTTATATGAGGGACGAAAGCGATCGTACTTTTGATTAAAATTTTCTGCTTATTTAACTAACGTCTGATTAAAGGGTTTCTACGAAACACGTTATATAAGTTCAGATTTAATTAGAAGCAACCAAATAACATTTCAAAACCGGACGACCAGCTGTGGCAAAAGTAGGAAAAGTGCTCAAATAAAAACTTTAAAACACAAATTGAACCCTACTGACTGTAATTAAAGCTTAAATTTCCTTAAAATACTGAGGTCATCCTTATTACAGGAATTTATTACATGGTTTTTACTGTTCGGGTTCAAATTACAGCCGAATTGAAATATTAGTTATTTGACCTATATGTAAGATACGTAATGTTCGATCCTTAATGTTGCAATAAATTTTAATAGTAGAGGACATAATCATAAAAACGGAGGATAGTCAATTGGTCAGTCCTAAAAATGCTGAGAATCTTGCATTTGATTGTTATTACACATAAGTAGATTAGCCATTACTTAAATATTTTAATATAAGTTTCTTTTATCGAGATTTTTATTCTATAGCTGCTATAGAGATCAAATAATAAATCTGTATCTCTAAAACTAATTTAATAATGAAGTTTTAAGATGTATATCATTGAATTTCGTCAAAAATATTTGGATCGGACTTCAGACAAGTCCAAACAAGTCTTCAGACAAAACATTTTTAATAATAATTTGTATTTTTGCTACACTACCCCAGTTTCTTAAAAGCTGTGACAATAAACGCAGAGACATCTTAAAGGAATATATCGTGCATTGTCAGCGAAAGTGCGGTTAATGGCGCGGACTTAATAAATTTATTTGTTTTTATGCCAATTTTGAAACCAATCACTCTTATCATTGTCTGGACCAAAATTCTTCCTCATCGGTATTTCCTTTTTTTCATTGAATAAATATAGAAATGGAATACTGACTGATTTGACGTTAACGGCCCTGACGGTCCACGTATTAAGGTGATTTTCAATTTCCTCATCGCCTTCACTGAACATTCCGATAAAACCCGTTTCTGAAATCCTTTTGCATTATTTATTTGGAGATTCGTTGACTTGGAAGCATATATTATACACATTGATGGAATAGGCTAGGACCAAAATTAATCAATTTGTTACTCATGAGCAAACAAAGAGGTCAGTTTTCAGTTGAAATCAGTAGTATTGTAGAGTTCTGACTCTATATATATCCCGATAAATCTTTATTAAATGTTGTGTATATGTTCCGGTATATTATTGCATATTCAGAACTGATACAATAACACTTTTTTTTCAAATAAGAGTAACTGAGGAATTGAAGATTTCACCAATTTTGAGGCGACGATAATATGAAGGTTAAGAGCGGGAAATTTATTCAATACTTATAAAAATACGATTGAATAAGGAAGCCTTCATCGTCAGCAAATTATTGATGTTTTCTGATAAATGCAAAATCCCTTATTCTGCGTTTCTTCGAGATTCTTATTGAGTGTTGCCTGCCGTGACGATTTTCTTTATATTATTTGAAAATTGAATTTTTGTGACACAAACACTTTTAGCTGTATCGTCATATTACAGAGTATTGTTTTATTTTTTTTTTTGATAGAAGTATATCTGATGTAGGTAACTTTCAAATAATCTTATTAATTTTAATAATTTTGAATTGAATTATGCATACTTACTTCAGTTAGAAAATAAATCTATGATAAAGCGATATCAGGTTCGATCTAACTCTAAAGACATAAATCTCAGATAATTCTGTGAGCAAAAACTCAGCTGACGTTTGCGTTAATTACAGATCACAAAGGCTACGTATCAATAGCTTTTTATCACTAATGCCACATTATGTATCATTTCTATTCAATCTATTTACATTAATCTCATTTATCCCGCCTTATTATCATTATCATCAATCTTATTAAAGTCTTGAATGAAAAGACTTAGGCCTCGTTTTGGGGCTGATATGTGTCATAATCTTTACCACTGGAATGGATTTGAATGAAATTTGTCATATAGTACATAATTATTATCCTGGTGCCAGGCATTTGTTTAAAGTTGTGTTGAAATAAGTGTTCATATTTCATACTACTGTCACATGTTTAAATACATAAGTGCACTTTGCCGTTCCGTGTCGATTTTTAGGGTATATCAAGGGACTCAAAGTTCTAATTTTTATGTCCTAGCCACACTTACGCAAACTCAGTTGTGCAAGGGTTGCCATTAGAGTTCTCGCGCGCATTACTATATAATTTGTGGGTTAACAAAATACGATGGACTGGAGTAATGAGAGCATTTTTGAGTTTATAGAATTAATGTTGAGATAATACACGCATAGAAATAATACCAAAAGCAAAAATCTTCGAGTAAATCATCGTCCGTCTTTTGTAAACTATATTTGAAAACTGTGAGCTCAAAGGAGTGATCAAATGTTTCAACACATATCTGGCAGGTATAAAAATATGTCAGACAGTACCACTTCAGTCAGAATATGTCTGGTGCCGGTATTATTTCGCACACAAATGAAGCAGACCTACTAATAATAACATAATATTCTCTCTTCTCCTGTACTCTTGAAACTAGCGTGTCTCAAGATTTCGTTCTTGGGACATCATAAGCTGTGTCATCTCTTTTTATTTCAATAGTACTTAATTATAAGGAACAATTAATTCCTTTTTTATCTAACGAAATCGGCGTAAATAGCATATTAAATTAAAATATCTATCCAGTTCTTAGCTCAGATTTGGGCTGCTGCCAATTTATATTTTGCGGGAACAATGGCCGTTCCGTTCTTATTATCTGCATATACATTGTATTTAACTGAAAGAGAAAATGTGGTCATGACGGTTTTGACCGGCTAAAATAGTGCTCATCACACGGTAAAACCATATGATTATGATTTCAGAATCAGTATACATGAAACAGAGATCAAGCCAAAAACTTGAATGATCTAAAAATAATTTGTGTGTTGTTGTTAAATAATTACTGACCTTACCAGACTATTATATTTCTTTTATTTTATTGGTTTCCATACAACTTTTACACTTAAACAAAGGTAGAAATAATGAATTTCAATTAGTAATGTTCTATATACAAGTCGCATATACACGAATATTTTGAGTGTAAATTATACTATACAAATTCCTATTAAGTAAAAAATACATTTAAATGTGACACTCTCACTTCATTTGTTAATAATTGCGTATTTTTAGATTCTTAGACCTTTTTAGTTCGGTCTCGTAAAGGAAAATACTTTGGGAAGGTTAAAATTGGGCCTATGAATCCATTTATAAAGCTTCTAAAATTGGGGATATAACATTACCCAAATTTATTTTATGTTACGGAATAAGGCTTTGTCCCCATCACCCATTTACAACGATTACAACGATAACAGATAAGCGTGGTAATTTCGCGTTATTCCACTCACAAATCTGACGAGAAACTAACGACGGAGATAATTGGATTACAAGTACAGCCAACGTAATAACATAATAGTTACTACGGTACAGATTTGAAAGCGAATGGGTATGTTATAACCGTTATAGATTGAAATGAATTAACAATGAAAATAAGTGAATATTCCAATTTAAAATCTTAATAACTTTCAATTATTCGAACGAATTTATTCTTCCTATATGTCTCAAAGAAATAACTGTGTGTCTTTAAAGTGATTAGGCCGCCCTCTGTGCTGAATGTAACTAATATTATCTGTATTTTTATATTAAAAAAAAATAAATTGAAGAGAGACTGAACTTTCTTATATATTTTTTTCACGTTCCAAAATTGTTTTATCGGTTCAGAAATGGAATGCTCTATCTAGTCTAACCACATAAATATTGGCCTTGTTTAATCATCTATTGAGATATAATTTGATATGGCACCTGGCCCAAAGTTCGAACAGTGTAGGTAAATGTTTGTTTTCGGTACTCGATCGCCGCAAAAAATATTGTAGCTATTATTCTATTTATAAAGGAACTACAAGCTCTAACCTTTAATATTCAGCCTGTGGTGTAGGCTTGTTGCTACCCAAATATAAAATGATTTTAGCCTATAATACCTTCTATTTCACATTCATTCGCTCCATGCCAACTAAAACGTTCCACATCAACGTTCTTAACGGCTTAACCTAAATGTGACCTTGTGTGAATGTTGTTTTAGCCACAACTTGCTCTAAATATTCACGTCTAAAAATCACTTTGCGTCTCTGAAAATCATATTCGGAAAAGTGTATTTCCTTTCATTTATTTACGGAAGAAAGTTTGCTTACAAAGTTATTATAGTACGTTAGCACAAAATAAATATAGGCATGTATTTATTCAGACGTAATTAAGGAGATAAATACAAATGACTGCGACAGCGAAACGCGGAGGAATCGGGAAAAAATTCACAAATTGCGGAGCTGTGATAACTCAAGTAAACAGTCTTGATGAACGTCAAGCATCGTTTATAATCTTAATGATACAAGAAATAACGCAAATGGTAATAATAATATTGGCTGTGAATTTTTCTGTGGTATGAATGAATTTGAAAGGAACATGGAGGCTCAAAATAAAACAGGTATATATTCAGGTTCATAAGTATTTGGGTTGCCTTCAAAAAACGGCGATATACCGTATTTGAAATTGCATTTTTCTTACTTTCAAAAGATGGATCGATTTGTATTACTTAAAAGTAACAAATATCCTCACTCAGCGCATTTGTACTGTCAGTAAGAACTAGATAAGTTCTTTAAAAGGAAGCAATAAATATCGATAAATAATGCATCTAGTATACGGAGGAACAGCATTCTTCTCGATATACTGAATGGCGATTTGATTAAAATATATCGCAGAAAATAGATATATTTCTTACCTTCTATAAGCAGAAGGGACTTCGGTTGTTTTTACATGATTGGTATATTGGTGAACTTTTGATATATATCCGGCTTATGGTAATTTATATCTAAGGGTAATCCGTAAAGTTTCTGAATGAATGGCTGAAAGGTCATGAGGTCCTTATTTCGTTTCTATTTTTATATTAAGTCCGACATATTTAATGCTGTCTTCAGTTAAATTTATTATTACATAAAATAATTAATACAAACACGTGAAATTAATTTTTCGAATGCAAAAGAAATAATAATTACGAATTTTTGGTAATAAAATAATTGTATGTATGGAACTCAATATTATTCTAAAGATATATTTCGAGAGCTAGAGAGAGGACCATTTTTGGGGATTGCCTTACACAGGTGTGGTGTGTAATAATCTGGAAAATTGTCTGATGCTTCTCTATAGCTTAGATATAATATTCTCAAAAAACAGGTCTTTTGGCGGGACTTTCTATCTGCCAGGTCCGCTCCGTTACTTACAATACCGGTCTGTAGTTCCAGTCGGGGTATAGTAGGAGAGGCATTATACAAGTTTTCAACTTCCCCAAAAAAAAAATGTTATTAACTAACTATGTCAAACAAGAATGTCAATATACTTATTAACTGAATATTGTATTATTCACAACTGGATTGCTTATAAATCACTATAAGCTATACTGTTGTTTTTGTAGGTCCCCGGGCATTTAGAAAAAATCTCTTTGATATACATATTTGAATTATGTTTTTCAAATATAAGGATTCATAAATATATGAAATATTCTTGTAGACATGACATCAATTATTCTATAAAAAGTGTTAAGTCAAAAATATTATTTACCGTTATTCGACTCCGTGATCCAATAACTTCTTTGAGATATCATTTCTATGACACGACAGGAACTCAATTTCGTTTTCATAAAAATCAAATAAGTTGAGTTTTATATAGTATCTTTGATAATATAGTTTTTTTTATAGAAAACAATGTTAGACACGTACTGAAGTAGTTTATAATATTCGTTGTATATGCTCATATTGTATTTAAATGGTAAAGTGTTGGTTTATGAAAGTTATATGAAAAAGCCTTTAAGCCCTTTAAAGATAAAAAATCCCTGACCGCCTTCGACCGTACGGGCCAACCTCAACAGAGACTAGCCAGCTGCGCAGTAGATATAATAGAGCACAAGTGTACGCGCGAACTCATGAGCATGCTCTATCCTTTTACTCTCATAACCCGATGGGACGAAACACCAACACTAGTGGTGAATGATCAGGTGCTGAATCGACGGCCTTACATGCTCCTCAAGGCACGAGGGTGTACCAACAACGCCAACTTTATGACACAGGGCTTCACTGAGATTTTTTTGTTTATTTCAAAAACTTTTTTTTCGACCCACCCAGAATTGGGACTCAAGACCCCTAAATTTGTAGTAAAAGATGCAACTAGACCAGGTAGTCAAAAAATAAACTTTTTTTTTGGAAAAGATTATTGTTGTACATGTTACATTGAGTGTGACAAGAAAATTAAGTAATTATGTATTTGTGATATAAAATCTTTGCCACAGTTACACTTGTGCATGTATAAAATAATATTTCATATAAATGGAATTTATTCGTGAGTGATTCTAAGAACTGTTGCTACGTTTTATATTTCCCAGCGGTGAGAATGTGTGATAGGATAGGATTTGTCATATCTTTTCGATTTCTCTTTATATAAGTTCGATTTTTAGTACTTTACAAGAGAATATTCTGCATTGGAATAACGTTTTATTTTTCTTTGTATGAATTTTGACATTTGACTTTCGTGAGGACAGTGCATTATACTAACAACTTTACGATCATATTCATGCAAATAAAAGTTTCATTTCATATCAAAACCCTATTTATGCTAAAAAAGAAATAAATCACAAATTTCAAGTGATAATGTCAACTTACTAAATTTTAGAGCCCTTCAGATACTCAATACTCAATCCTCGTTATACTCAATGATTTGCCAAAAATCAGCTTTAAAAGTATAAATCTGAAATAATTGCTAGAGGTCATTAATATAATATTATATTTCCATCCATTCTTTGTTGAAATGTAGAAGTAAAATCAATTTAAGGACTGTCAAATTTTAAACTTTTTAGGTTTCTTCATGACGCATTTTGAGAGAGGAGACGAGTTTGTTAGACTAGACTAGGGTTACCAACTTTTTTACAAGAAATAAAGTATATTTAGGTCTGAGAAGGAAAATAAACAGTATTTTACGAAAATGAACAGTATTTTATTTTATTATTATATTGATTCGTTCTGAAACGCTCCATTGTGACGGCGCTGCGTTCGTTCGACATGTTGATGCTGAAAACAGTATTTCGTATACTTTATTTTTGTTTAACATTAAAAAGTATAATATAGTGAAAAACAGTAGAATACTGTTTTTAACAGTATGGTTGGGAACCCTACAGGGAATCCTAGTGTGGGGACTAATGTAGCTGTATTAAGCGTACATTATAAAATGTAAAATTGTTGTATCTAACTATATTTTAGGCTATTTAGGCCGTCATTTGTGAATGTCCCTTTAGTATCTAATCTTTATTTGTATATTTTATTTTGGCGTTTTTATTAAAGTGATTTCATTATATAGTTTCTATATAATAACTATACAATATTGAACACTGTTTAATAGAGTTAATGCACGTTATTATTGTTATTTTTATGCATAATTTGCAGGTGTGATGGCTCAAAAGTACATCATAAAATCTCGGAATCGTGTTATATTGCTGTAAACATCATTTCATAAGTTCGCGTAATTATTCATTTGCATATTTTTGTACAAGATTCTTTAACAACAAGTTACATAAGTAAATATCGGTTTCTTTAATTTTACAACAAGTTAAACAAGTAAATATATTTTATTCAAACTAAATCTAGAGACGTCGGTGACATGTCGAATCTATTTCAAGTCGGAATCAACCTCGTTTCTGCAATCGATATCTTATATTTTATGCGCAATTTGCATTCAATATTACGGTTTATTAAGTTTCTTGGAAGTTCTTTGAACGAATAAAGATTATATAAGGATTATTTTTTAGTTTATTGAAAGTTTGAAATAAATAACCATTCTACATATTTGTTTGTTCGTAGTTTTATAGCATTGACGCCAATAATAGCTACATAAATATCCTAAATGACTATGGTCAAGTACTTGATTTTAGGTTTAAAGAGTTATATGAATAGTTATAAAAAGGTAGTTCCAATTTCTTATGAATAAATGCCAAGTACGAGTCGGACTTGTACACGGAGGGTTTCGTACCAGACCCCACTTCATATTTAAATTTTTTAGTATAGAGCCAACGAAAATACAGAATTTGTGAAAATTTCAGCCTTCTGTTTTTATGAGATTCAACTAGGTGACAGATAGCAACAGACAGACAACAGAGGCCTACTAATGGTTTTTACCTTTTACGAACAGAACCTTAACAAGCAATTCACTTAAGCTCTAAAAAAACTAATGTATCAATTATTTTCTACAGCAGTTTCCAATACAACAAAAACAATTACTTTCACAGCAAAGTGTTCAATTTCTTAGGGCAATTGGTTAGCAATAGATAACAGAATATCGAAGGCAATTTGTAACGTATAGCAAAGCACCTTAATTAATCTCTTAGTTTTGTTTTCACTTTTAACAAAATTGCATACACAATTTTCTAGAGTGGTTCCACGGTTTTACCTTGTTAGCAATTTCATTTGGACTTTATGCTAGCTGTGAATTGAACAAAGGGCGGTATCGAACTCACGTCTTTAAATTTATTTGCTTCGATTTGCAAGGATTGTAAAGCAACAATGTAAAGGAGAGTTACATGTGATTTCATCATTATATAGTATAAAATAAAGTAGGTTTCTCTATCCTTGTATGCATAAATGTTTAAAAGTACCCCACGGATTTTGATGCGCTTTTTTTTAATGGAAAGAGTGATTCAAGAGGGAGGTTTATATGTAGAATAACTTCCATTAAATAGTGGAGAAATATTATTATATTTGAGGTTTCTAATGTGATGTCGTTAATTGTGAATTTTCATTTTTTTAATTGTACAAAATAGACTAATCGGTTCAGTGGCTTAGACATGAAAATGAGACAGACAAACAGACAGTTACTTTCGCATTTATAATATGAGTAAGTAAATATATTAATCGCTCCAAAGCAATGTTTGAACGCGCGCGACGAATTTTACAAATCTTTAATGAGATGACACCAAACAAAAAGTAAACATATTTTTGGTATAAAATACATAAACATTACCAAAATTATTTCATTTATAAACGCATTTTATTAATAATACATTAGAATTAAGCCCAAACAATCTCTTTCTCAAGAACAAACAATTTATAAAAATATCAGAACAAAATAACTAAAGAGATTTCTGATAATAAAAACATTCTCATAGTTCCTAGAAACCTCATTCTAGACAAAACGAGTCGGTAAACTGTTTCTAATGTAATAAATACATATTTTATCTACGACCTACGTAAGATAATATTAGGTTACGGATGTTTTGTTTTGTTAGCGTGTAAGTGATTGAATCCCTCAAATAGAATGGAAAATATTATATATTTTTTTTCACATTATAAGATGGGGAAGCTCAAAAATAGAAAAGTACTTATTTTCCAGAAGCTAAAGTTTCATAAGTACTTGAGAATGATCATTTTTTCATATTTTCATATGTTATAGTAAATAAGAAATTTGTTAACATCTATAATTCTTTACACATAAGAAACTGTTTTATACACTTTATTTTTGACAACTGTTGTGTATGCCATCTTTATAGCTGAAGATGTTATACAGCAGAATTACCCTTTACGACACCCACGGGTAGAAATGGGGTGGCGACATACGTATTCTAATCCGCCGCTACACAGGAAAATAAGTTTGTACCGAAAAAACTTTTTGAAAACCTAGATCGAGTTTCTTAGCAAACAAATATTTCGAAACCGTATTGCCAATTTTCGTTTGTTTAGGGATGTCGGTGAAAAAGAGAAAAGTTGTCGAACACAAGTTTATACTTGCATCGAGTTTATGTATAAAATTGCGTCATGCGGTGAAATACGATATCGATCCGGAAATTGAATTTCAACTTCATCTATATGAAACCAAGCGAACACTTCTCAACAATTTTTCATCACGACATACTTGTCAAGCTCTGTCCTCCTGCTACAAAAATATACCTTTAATATCAAAATTTTTATAAAGTAAAGATAATAATGTACTTATACACTTCGATTATTTAAGATTTTTTATGGTCTTTCCCCGATAGCAAACAAACATATAGGTCATCTGATGTTTTGCAGCAGCCAACCTTTGATGGACAAATGAAATTTATACAGATTCAATCAAAATGAATATCTTTGGCTTGGCTACTGTACATGTAATGCTTATCTCGGGAACTACTCTTCCTAAAAAATGTTAAATAAAATACTTTTTAAAGGAATTTAAATGCGGCCTATTATTCATTACTTTATATTATTATTAAGCCGACGAATTTGTTGTGTTAGATGTCTTTAATTGAGGAAGTCTATTGGCTATATAACATTGCGCTACGCGAGCGAAGCCGTGTTCTACGTGGCTATTATAAAATAACATTTTCAAAACTCTCGCGATTAAACTAACATTATGTTATAGTTTTATTATTCGACAGTCCTTTACATGTTTTTGTTTAGGTCCCAGCTTGAGTTTTGATCTACATTCAGCTATACTAAAGCCACTTGCCATCTTAAGCCACTTAGATTAATATACAAGAAAGATTAATATATATAATATCCACATAGAAAACCGTTATCGTGTTTCCAGCCGAGAAAAAATCTCCAACAAAAAGTCTGTCAGTTAAAACGATTTCCTCACGTATCTAACGACCAAGTTGGAACTTGAAATACGTCCAAATGACTGCGACGTTTGATTGACGCTTTCGAGTCTTTATTCGACTTATGAAGGAAATCCTTTAAGGATTACGAAAAAATATAATCCGAATTAAATATATATTTTAGTAAAGCTAAAAATATACATTATACACCACCCAATAATATTATTAAAACCACCTACATCCAAAAACTGTTTTGATTAGACTATTATTTATTTATTTGCAATATTCGAACTATGAACCGATTTGAAAATTCTTAGCTGAAATTTATTACCATTGGAATGCTACGTTGTCCCTGACGAACATAAACTGTATTTTATTATGAAAAAGTATATATATATATAAGCGCAAGTGAAACCACAGGACGGAAATAACTACACAGATAAATCAATTTAAAATTAATAATAATGAAATAGAGATACGAACCAATTAAATAAAAATGATTTGACGAGACAACTTCGTTACAAACTAGTAGAAAATACAGTTGATATATTGAAATATTATATCTGTAAAAACATTCAATCATCCATGAATATTGATACTCCCATTTATATTTGATGTCCCAATAATAAGATCAATACTGATTGCCCTAAACTGTATATATATAGCCTTGCAAAATGTCAGTGGATTTTATTAGGTTCGTGATGGTACGTCGATGAAACTCGACTTTATTCATATCCAAATGTAAAAGCGTTTGAGAGAAAATTCAATTTTCTTCGTGTTATTTTGTAGCTTGTAAGCTTTATGGGCTGATGTACGATGTATATTTGTCGAAATAGGTATAATATAATATCATAATATTTATTTTATTCAAATATCCTGTTTTAACCACGTCCTCAAATTGTGCAATGGATATCACTGTTTTCTTTTTCCTGGTGGAAAGCTCATATCGTAAAGGTATCGTCAAATTTAAAAACGTTTTTAAAAGTCACTTTTTTCATATTATATACTGTGTATGATTCAATCACCTACACTCTACGATGAACCAATAAAAACTTTTTGTAAGGTTGTTTTGTTGCAATATCAACTTGAATAAATTACGGAACAAGACTTTCTGCAAGGTTTTACTGTTCTGTGCTAGTCTCACAAAAGCGGGTATTGTGATCAATTTAAGCGACACATTCGAACTCAAACATGGGCTGATCACTCAAACACATCCTAGATAATTCAGGCACCTAACGCATTTGAATTCAATTTTAAACGTATGGATTTCTTTTAACGTAGTTTAAAAGAAATCCATGCTTATAAACTAATGTATTAAATGCTCGAGTGAATTTGTATATTATGGTTTTTTATAGAAACTTATTTTTATAAAAAGGATGTTGTATAGACTACTGCGTAAAAGCCATAAAAAATCTTTCACTTTAATTTATTGATAATGCCAAGTTTATATAATACAATGCCTTTATTTGAAATACCAAACAAATATGTACGTAAAATAGTAATCAATAAAGCTATTTGGCACATTCTGCTTTTAAATCGTTTTCTTCTTGGAATCTCATTTACATATTTTAACGGTTCATTCAATATCCACGTATTCACCGTAGATTTTATCATTTTACCTCACATATTGTATATTTCATCTGAACATGAAAGCAATGCTTGTATAGGATTTTTTTTTTCAAACAAAAATATTTCTGTATTGCTACAGTTGCTGTCGAAATACGCCACAATTTCAAATATCGTATTATTTTATAAAACTTGGCTTCGATGAAAGTATTGAAAATACTTTTCACTTAGCGACGAAAATTCAATGGACCCAATTTTAATTTGCAGAAGTACTATTTACAGTTTAAAATTGTATCGTTATGATCGTCCATATGGTTTTATTTCAATGTTAAATTTATCATCAGCATCGTCATTTTTGTCCCCTTTACGTTTATTAAAAATCGATGTAATGTTTCCCTGTTTCCCATTATACAATGGGTCAAACGTGTTTAATATCCATTTTCCTTTAGGAGGAAGACGTTGATCAAAATAGAATCTTAAATAAGTTAGATTTTATAATCTAAAAATATTCCCAAAAAGATATACAGAAAAGGTTAACAAGTCAACCTCAAGATTGGTATATAAATAATATAAAGTATTCTTTCAAATGTTTAATCTCGCAAATGTTGTCTACAAAGTGACCACCAGAGTCGCTATTTACTGAATATTTTCATTCTAGCGTCTTGAAAAATTCTTCCAGAATAGTCTCTGAAATACATAAATCTGAGGTAATCTCCGTTGCGACTTCTAACTGTTGAAACGAAATAAGTTGAAGTCAATATCTTTTTACAAAAGAGTTTGCAAAATTGTTTTTTCTTCCACCCGATGTCAGAAAATAAACCATAAAGTTGTGATCTTGGAAGTGTATTTGCATATATATTTAGGGTTGGGTGAAGTAGAATTTAATAAACATTGGGTCGTCCTAAATGTTAGACAGATTTTCAGCTTATCAATGTGTCATATATATGGCAGTCGTTATTTTAAAAATAATAAATAGAAAACGTAGATCGATTATCTTTTCTTAAAACTACAATTACACAATAACAGATTTACATCTATTGTTATATAAACATATTTCAGCACATCAATATGCCTGTAAGCAGCTTAAAGTTTGATTCTAACAACAACTATCATTGAACTGAAACTACTCCATCCATTTCACATCGTTCATAAATCTCACACCACTGCATCTAAACACACACATACCAACACAAATCTTGTTTTCTATGTTCAATATCTATTTGGAATTAGTGTGTTAACTCTTTATTCTGTATTATGTATCTCTCTGTATTCTAGAGGGCCTTGAGACCCGTAACACAGGTATAATTAATACTTATATCGGTTACCAGTTACTAACAAATGTCACAAAGTTTAACCATTTTTAAAAATTGTCTATAGTATTTATAGATTTATATAGGACCGGCGACGACATAGTATAATTTAGCTGAATTTGATATCAAATGAATGATAAAATTGTATTCTATATAAAAATACGATAATTATGAATTAAATACGAGTAAGTATATACGTATAACATAATGCTCCCAAATGATTTATATACAGAAGATATTTTTTTGTACATAAACTTTATTATCAGTTCTATTTATTAACGCAATTTATCATCATATCTTAATATAATTAGTGCCAGAGTTTCAAAAGAAAAATATTCTTTACTTTAATATTCTAAGAGGTAATATTTTAAGGTGTTATTCTATTGCGATAATTTCCAAGTATTCACTGAAAGATTAATTTTATGTCTTATTATCAACACTTAACGAGTAGAGGAAAGAACACGTTGTTAGTGACAACTAACGATCTATAAGTATCCTTACACGTGTTAACAGCTTCTATTACAATACCAGGAAATACAATCTAAGCCCGCGTTTCTTCGTTTTATGGCAAAAAATATGGAAGAATATATTAATGTTATGACGCATTTACGTATTTTATGAATCGTAATATTGCACTTTAACGATCAATTTGTTTTATGCTAGAGGAAGCACATTAGTGTGCGGGGTATGTAAGAAAGAAAAAATTTTTATTACAGGAACACACAGGTACACTTAAATAATAATAAAAATTAAAAAAAAAAGTAAAATAAAATAAAGACAAACAACAACACAAGAAAATGAAAAAGAACCATAAAAAAGGTGTACGGCAGTGAATTCCTGAAAAAGGGAGTCCACTTAGCATAGGCCGTGATGATTTTATCATGCACGGCGCTGATTTTCAGTGTCCCCTATCAAGTAACGCTTAGTTTGACAGTTTCACCAATTTCATGTAGGTAAATATATATAGTAGGAAAAATAAATATAAATTGGATTAATGTAGTGGATATAAATTAATAAATAGATAGATGTCAAACGAATCTGGTCTTCCAATCTATCAGTGATAGGGGATTGGGATACTTTGCCTAATTCCTATACGCAGACCCAATATTCGACTTTCACCAACAAATCTAAACCCAGAGAGAGTAAATTCCCATTTCTTTAACTCATTCGATTAATCACACAAAATTTTTTAATCGCAATTTTCAAACACTTTTTAACGAGCAACAAAAAATCAATATGTTTGTGTACACTTGTATACATATTGTTCGCATAATATCAATAAAATCTGTTGTTATTAAAATATTTCAGTCAGTTAGTTAAAGGTATTAAGTCTGAACCGAAACCAAACATTTGTTACCGATTATGCGACCTTTTAACAAGGTTGCAAAGGGCGGGTATACGAGTAAATAAGAATATAAAGGATCAAAGGTAACCTTTAACATTCGGAGACGTGGTATTCATCACAAGCCAGTATCACAATATTATTTACAACTTATCTCATCAAACAAAGGTTTTATATGAAATAAAAACAATATAGAAAAAGCGGAATATTTCTCCTTTGCTGTATTGTAGATGGTTTCAATTTTATGCTTAATAATAAGACTTTCTTTCACGGGTGTCTTCATTTAATATTAAGAGACATTTTAAAATTCTCATATTTCCGTAAAATTGCAGTTTAAAATAATCTCATGAGGACTTGATTAAATGAAGCTGTACTTGAATCTTACATATGGTGAAATACTGTCTATTTTTAACATAGATCTCAAATTGGGACTATTATTTTTTCTACTATAGCAGGCAAGTTAAGCATGAGGTTCACCTAATGTTTAGTGACTGACTGCAGCCCATAAACATCCACAACATCAAAGTATCGCTAATGCCTTGCCGAGGATAGGGAGAGGATTAATGATAGGAAAGTGCTTCACGCCGATCTTCCGCTCTGGGGCGGGTAATTTAACCGGTGCGTGCTTGGCCCAATCGTGCAATTTTGTTGCTGAAGATGTTATGCAGTAGAATTACCCCCTGTCGCCTGTTACGAAACCCACAGGTAGAAACGGGGTGGCGATACATGTATTCTAACCCGTCGGCACACGGGGTAAAAGGGGTTCTAATACTATTCTAAATGAACCGATTTAAAATGCTAAATAAATAAATAAATATAAATGATTTTGATAGTTCCAAATTGGCGTGCGCAATGGGTGAAAAACTCTCTCTTTAAAAAATAGAAGATGCCTTCAATCAACCCATCGACATATCTACAACCAGAACGTGTTGTATTTAGGTTTATATCCAACAGAATCGACCACTATTATCCACTTTAATTCCAGTAAAGCCGCAACTTAACGTTCTCAGTAGAAGTAAGTTTGCAACTAATCGTACATATCTGTAAGATTTGCTGAATTATAAAGAATTCTATTGCGATAATAACATAAACATTGCCTTTAGAGAAGTGCACATACTCGCTATAATTAAGGCAGACTCCGTAACACGTACAAGAAATTCTTGTAGCACTTATTCGGAATTCTGTAATCGTGTTGACCTCGCCGCTACGTGGTTATTGGTTTTCATCGAAGTAATGGGGATAATACATTGGAGGAGACAGGGTATACATTACTGGCGCAATTTATGGAACAGTTCCGATTAAGTTTCATATCGTAATTCGCGTTCCATTAATGAGCTACTTTTTGCGTATCGTATACATCGTATAAGATGTCTTGATGTCAAATTTGATTTAATGTTTGAATTGAGTAGTTATTAAAGCTAAAATAAGTCATATAAGTCACTTTGCAAGAGTTTAGCGACGTAAAAATAAATTATTCTGACGAACGAGACAAAATTTCTTTCCTTTTTTAAATTTGTAATTATTAATATAACTTTCAATCGAATTTTTTTGTTTATTAAGTATTTTTCGATATTATAGATACCATTTTCAAAGGACTAAATAAATGACACACGACAGTGCACCTTTCTAAACATCTAAACTTTTGTATTTTTACTATACTTTTACATTGTATTAAAGTTCTTAATTTTTCTTAACATAAATCCAATCAGCGAAACAAAATAAGTGTTATCGTATTTAAATACTCAGTCTGTTTTTAAATGCTCAGTCTGTTCTGATGAAAAATAAAGCTATGTTAAAACAAATTGATTTTAGACCCGCAAAACCGAGGAAATAAGATGTTAGAGATAGGTGTTTCGCGACTCAAGCCGTTCCTGTCAAATCCACACGCAGCTTCATATTTTATAAACGCTTCGGGCAAACTGAAGATATTATCACAGCGAATATTATCTCTAAAAATGAGAGCCTAGATATTACACAGATGATTTAATACGAATATTATATTGCGCAAAACGTTTATTTGTGTCGTTCAAATAATAATTTAGGTTACGTTATATTAAAATTTTGTCTTTTATGAAAGTGTCTAAGCAAATTTTCTCTTTGTTGCAGATCTCATCGCTACACAAAAAGGATATAAGGATAACTTGCTTTGAAAGGTAAATTCAACAAAGCAACGCAGCGATTTTGCGAGGTGACTTCAAAACTGTTGCAATGTCACTCAATGCATTTTGTATACAGAGATAATTTTATCTTCTTTGTAGAAAATGGAATGTTCACTCTATGAATACTCTATCCGAGAAAACAATACACCAAAGGATTGTTCTCGAAATTGGCTTGTGAGGATATTCTCAGATAATGTTAATAAAGCCACGTGAAATGAAGCTAGAAAATTAATAAAATGGGTCAGACGAACACGCACGTCTATAATAATTACACTTCATCAAATTACTCGCAGCCCTATGACATAATTGAGTTGGATAAAGACGATTGTGCCGTCGCTGATGATCCTAAATATCCTAGTAGCTTGGGGATTACGTTAGCCGTGCCAGAATGGGAGGCTATTTGCACCGCCATTGTTCTCACACTAATAATTATATCTACGATAGTTGGTAACATCCTCGTAATTCTCAGCGTGTTTACGTACAAACCACTGAGAATAGTTCAAAATTTCTTCATCGTGTCGCTCGCCGTAGCCGACCTGACGGTCGCCATATTAGTTTTACCACTAAATGTCGCTTATTCGATATTAGGACAATGGGTGTTCGGAATTTATGTGTGCAAAATGTGGTTAACCTGCGATATAATGTGTTGCACGTCGTCGATTTTGAACCTGTGCGCTATCGCCTTGGACAGATATTGGGCCATTACCGACCCAATAAATTACGCCCAAAAGAGAACGTTAGAAAGGGTGCTCCTAATGATCGGCATAGTGTGGGTCCTATCTCTCATCATTAGCTCGCCACCATTGTTGGGATGGAATGATTGGCCAGAAGTGTTCGAGCCCGACACGCCTTGTCGATTGACATCACAGCCGGGTTTCGTTATATTTTCCTCGTCCGGATCTTTTTATATTCCTCTAGTTATAATGACAGTGGTGTATTTTGAAATATATTTGGCAACGAAAAAACGATTAAGAGATCGGGCCAAAGCTACAAAAATAAGCACTATTTCGACTGGTAAAAACAAATATACAGCTAAAGATAGCGATCCTCATGACCAAGACTCCGTGAGTTCGGAGGCTAATCATAATGAACATCAAGGTGTGACACGTTTGGTGTCTGATAATGAAAAGAGAAAGAAGCCCAAAAAGTCGACACAGCATAAGAAAAAACCCAAGCGACGCTATTGGAGTAAAGATGACAAGTCACAAAATAAACTCATTGTCCCAATTCTATCGAACGAAAATTCTGTGAGTGATATGGTAGATAATCCGGACAATCGTAATACATCTTCGGAGAGTAATTCAAAGGAGACTCATGACGAAGATATAGAAGTTGTGGAAGCTGGATCGACTAAATCACACAAACGTCCTAGAACTAATCAACAGAATACGGTTTATCAGTTCATTGAAGAAAAGCAACGTATCTCATTAACTCGAGAAAGGCGCGCCGCAAGAACTCTCGGAATAATAATGGGCGTATTTGTCGTGTGTTGGCTGCCATTCTTCGTCTTATATCTCGTGATACCATTTTGTTCAAGCTGCTGTTTATCAAACAAGTTCACAAACTTTGTAACATGGCTTGGATATGTAAATTCAGCTCTCAATCCCTTAATATATACGATATTTAATATGGACTTTAGAAGAGCGTTCAAAAAACTGCTTTGTATAAAGCCGTAACATGTGCCAAAGAAAATCGTGTAAATATAATATAGTACTTGTAATTTATTTATTCTTACTTCTTATTTGCTCAATATATGAGATCGGTGGTTAATGTAAACTAGTATGTAATCAAGGGTACTATAAAATGTATTGGGATGTTCTTAAATACTCACTGATTGTAATATTCTTCTCTAATTCGTAGGAATACTCTTTCTTACTAGGCTGTTTAAATATTATGAAATAATGTTGTAAATTATTTTAGACTTAATTTGGTGCATAGCACGTAGATGATTGTAACATTAAATTTATTCCATTCATGTTATCGAATATTAAACCCAACGAAAAGTGTAGTGTAAATAATAAAATATTGTCGTGTACATATCTCGACTTCATGTAAAAATAATTTAAACCGTTAATCTGTAACAATCTAGAAATTAACCATTATCATAGAAAATACATTTATTTGATAGTCTTTTAAAGGTTAAACCTTACGTTCCTTTAAATTTTACGAATTACTTTTATAAAGTATATCCCTTTGAAATAATTTGAGCCCTTATTTAAAAGGGATATTAGAATTTCAAAGTTTATGTTTGTTGTTCTTGATTTTTTATAATAAAAGGATAAATTTACTTTGTGTTTTCATTCTCGACTCAGTTCGAACTAATTAAGCTTAACATCTAACCTTTTCCGAAGTGCGGTATGGAGAAAAACAATTGAAAAAATAATTTCTCAACTTAGTATTTTTATAATATATTAATGCGTACCATTTCATATCATTATCACGGGACGTAAGAGTAATGATTTTAAAAAAATCATAGTTAGTCATAGTTCACTGAACACACGAGTATACGAGAATAGTTTAAAATCATGTTATCATATCTCAAACTATCCATTTTTACACCTTCCTTCAGATACGTTTTATACAGTCGAAACTTACAGGTTAGCGGCAGTATATGGAATGCTATCCATGTAGTTAAATAGCGAAGGATAACTTCTTGTTGCTCAAGGCTCATAAAAACGCCCAGTTCTTGGCCTTTAGTCATAGAGGCTCGTTCGTTTAATTGATTACTGTAGAGATATATAACATAAATTGAGTTTTGCTTTACCGTATCTGTTCCACAAACATAAAACAAGTCGTTTCAACTTAGGATTCCATAACGAATATACAACGCAGCGGTAAAAGTATTAAGAGATTATATTTTTTCGCATTACGACACTCTTGGGTAGGATTCTACGATGTTTTGAAGTTGGCGAAGATAAAATAACCTTCCTCATACATAATACAGGGAAACCTTTGGGTCAAGGCACATAATGTTTCCACAATTGCTTAAACGGATAAATGAGGGATTAATGAATATAAACGTTTAATAAGCTTTGGATTCAGGTTTTATTATTACACTTGCCATATCTAAAACAGCAAAAAAAAATGATTTTATTTAGAAATGAATATATTCCAGAAATTAACTTATATTCAGTTACAACTAATTTTGCTCGATAGAACCGGTATGATATAATAGGGGTGGACCTGGCCGATGTAGGCCCAAGATGGGGATCAATACTGGAATTAGGGTTCCGTTCACCTAACTCACTCATAGATTACAATAACACAGTTAAACAACAGAACTTATGACAGTATAAAAACTTTTTTTTTTTAAAAACCTTAACAGGTAAAAGCTAAATAAGTGACTAGTGGTTTTGGAGATAAATGGTAACATTGGATTGAACACACACATAACATAACATACAAACTGCCTCTCACCCCCAACGCATATACGATCTCCCTTCTGTCGCGGGTAAAGATACAGTACATTGGGCAGATATTACTTAAAAGTGATATCTACCACTAGTCTGGTACCAATAATACGTCTGTACGTAATTTATATTAAACAATGTTGTTAAATACGCCAATAGTAAGACGTACAGATAGTTAATCAGGTTAAGTGTCAATTAGAATGAATAAAGAGTTTATTACATTTCCAAAGATTGCACGGTAACGCTCTTTAACAAATTACTTTTAATAGGAAATACAAACTCCTCAGGAGGGTCATAATAATTACATGTAATTTCAAACTCAAATTG
>LQNK01000311.1:442985-476940 GCA_001586405.1 Phoebis sennae | reverse complement strand
AGAACTATATAAGTGACTAGTGGTTTTGGAGATAAATGGTAACATTGGATTGAACACACACATAACATACAAACTGCCTCTCACCCCAAACGTATATACGATCTCCGTTCCGTCGGGGGTAAAAATACAGTACATTGGGCAGTTATTACTTAAAATTGATATCTACCACTAGTCTGGTAAGCAACTGTACGTAATTTATATTAAACAATGTTGTTAAATACGCCAATAGTAAGACGTACAAATAGTTAATCAGGTTAAGTGTCAATTAGAATGAATAAAGAGTTTATTACATTTCCAAAGATTGCACGGTAACGCTCTTAATTTTACAAATTACTTTTAATAGGAAATACAAACTCCTCAGGAGGGTCATAATAATTACATGTAATTTCAAACTCAAATTGCTAAACGCTCTTTTGTATAATCCAGTTTTCCATAATAAAGCCATGGGAACGTCGGAATTTGCCAGAGATTTTATCATCTTAAGTGGTCTTTCAGCACAATTCTAAGTACTGACAGTGGTTAATTTGCATAATTAATGTGTCTAAATCAAATCTAAGGGATGTTGTGTAAATAAAATAATCGTAATCGCTACACAGTATTTTTCATATTTTTTTTATCACAACTGACTAATTTATAACGAAGAAAAATATTGCTGTAACTTTTACGTACTATGTGATATCATATTATTAAACAAATTGTATTTAATATGAGTTCAGTATCCTATTTTGGTCAGGTATGTAAAGTTAATCTCCGCAATTGTGCTCTAGGGGTATTTCTCTTCTAAATGGGAGTGAAAGTTTGATGCACAAACGCAACGCACACCTGGGAAATTACTTTCTTAACCCACAGCTAATACGACTAACGAAATAAAACCTATTTTGTCGATTAGAGAAGTGTATGATGTGTGTTTGCGATGTTTTCTAGTAAATAATAAGGTAAATTTCTAGTAAAAAATAGCAAAGTTTTCCGAAGGCCTGAATTCCCATCCCATTCCTCTCCTTTCCTATTATAACTCCTGTCCAAACTTCGTATCATTAATCCTCTCCTTACCTCCCTTCCTTTAAGCCGGCAAGGCATCTGCGACACTTCGTCGTAGATGTTCATGGGCTGTGGTCAGTCGCTTACCATCAGGTGAACCGCATGCTCTAGCATAAAAAAATAAATAAATAAATACTAGCAAATGTAAATGCATTTAAAATGTAATATCATACAGATATAAAGAAATGACTTCGTTATGGATTAAAAGCAAGAACGTCGGTCGTGATCGACACGTATATTGTAGAGCAGTCTTCACTCTAGAATCAATCTTACTACAAAAAGGTTAATCAATATAGTAACTAAAAAAGGTAACAACCTAGTGATAGTTTAGAGATGACGCTGCTTAGATACTGTCTAAAGTAAACCGTACGACAATCTTAGACCATTGTTAGACACGTATTTAAATTATTAGACAATGTTTTACTAAACAGGTGTTAGATCAATGTCTAAATAAGTTTTTGTTGATAGCCTGAACGTGTTTAAATTTGTCATAAACTACTTAATTTTTAGTTTAAACGCTTAAATTTATAAGGTGGGCAACTTATTTGTATAATTATACAACACACTTACTGTTTTTTGTTACTATTTCGACGTAATCAATTAAGATACTAATTAGTTTGATTGGTTATTACTTTGGTTTTCATTAAGTTACAATACACTGTTTCCAATATATATTATATTCAATATCATATTTCACATCTCTGCGGACCCCTTTTTATAAAACGACCAGCTACGTTAGAAAGTTAACAAGGGTCTTTAATTTTCGGCCTCATTAGTTTCATAACATTTCATTCTCTTTATTTCTATAGAAGAAAAACTTGAATTATACTAACAAAGATAAAAACGTTGACACCGCTACAGGGCTAACAAGCTTAGAAAACATTTTATTAGTCACAAAAATGAAAAGATAAATACAATTATTTTGAGAATTCTTCATATAATTTTACTTTCGCTCATCACGATTCATTCTTATACTTTAAGCCTTAATAAAATATATAGCGATAGTATTCCTTTTAATAACATCAAAATGTCATAAATTTTTTCTTTCTTAAATGCACAAATTCGACTTTAACGAAAATCCTAATCCACTATATAAGATAGGATCAACCGCAAGCACACAACAACGTTGGCCTTTGTCTTAAGTCCAAGACGATTTAATCAGTTAAAACGAGCTTAGGGAATAATCTGGAGACTTTGAGGATTGCATTCTTTACCTTCGTAATCCTGCCCTGGGGCGGTTTCAACATTGCGACTAACCACATATCTACAGCATTCTACGGTTATATTATTTGGAATTGCTACATTATCATATTATAATGAAATTCAAATTTTAGCTCAAGTATTAAAGCTTCGAAGCTTAAGAATAGTGTATTAACTTTATTTTCTTTGCCTTAGACCGTATTTATTTTTATTCCCACCATCAATTGTTTCATCTTGTTTGCTCCACTCTTATTAGTCTAGAAACTAGCGGTGATACAAATAGACTGCTATCAAAGGTTTAGGTATTTGTTATTAGGGAAACTATGTTATATTATTTTTTATACAGTTTTTTTCATATAATTGGGGTGTTGTTATTAGTTTAGCCTTAAATATTCCTTATTTTCATTAAGACAATTACAGTCACATACAAGAAAATACAAACAAGATTACACATAAGGTACCCATGGCGGACTTATACAAAAACAATTACAGTCTTTAAGTACACTCACTCAATAAAAAAGATACAATTATCAAATCTAATGGTAAATACAACTAATAGTATAGGTGTTTAGGCCGTTAGGCCAATAATAGTTCATCGTCGTTAAATATATACTTTGCAAGTCGGGATTTAAATATGCCGAAAGATATAGCTTTTCTAATATTTACAGGCAAAGTACGTGACGTTTGTGTGACGTGACTGCAAAACATAAGAAACTTAGTAAAAATAAACTAAAATAATTCGACTATCCGACTATGACCTGCTGTGAGTAATTCCTAACAACACATAATTATACACACAACATCCCCTTTATGGATGAGACAAAAGAAGGCACGAATCTTATATAAATAAATAAGCCTTAATGTCTTATAATAACTATAAGCAACTTATTAACTTCATTTGAATATGAAGTTACAACTATAGAGACGGCCAACCAAGGACGACCTAATAAAATATCATTTACATATAAAATTGCGTCTATATGGATTCTTGTATGAATCTTGTCGTAACATTCTTATATTTACTGCAAATATCAGTATTTCAGACATTTATTTAACCTATGATATCAAAAGAGGGTTATAAGTTGTTTGAAATGGCTATGATAGAAAAGAGATTATGTCTTTGTAGGTATAATACAAGAAAAAATCATGTTTTGGTTTGAAAGTCAACATCTTTTTTAAATTTGTTAAATAATGGTGAACAATTTACACAATACTTAGAACAAATAGTCCCTTTTTTATTTTAATTATGACCAAACTATAGCCAAAGTTTACATTCATAGCAATTATTACATTAATAAATTTGTGATGTCAGCTAGTAAATGTCGGTAGTTAAATACTAAATTAAATATTTAATTTTTTTAATTGCTGTACACATACTTCAAAGGTACAAAGTTTTAGACTAGCTTCAATGTGGCAGCATTTTTCAATATTTCGTTTCGTTTTCCCAATCCTTGCTCTTCGTCAAAAATTCTACATCTCCAATACTAAATTGAAATTGGCAACGCCGCTAATGGATGAGTATCTATCGACGTGTGACGCTTATCATCAGGGGACTGACGACGTCTCTTCATGTAATCTATACATATAATAAAACAGTAACCGAACCATTTCTGTACATTAAATATTTTTCAAAAAGAATAATTGGTATGCATTATATATGTTCTATAGATACCAAAAACATGGTTAGAATGTGTTTTTTTCTGTTTGTCTGTTTATATATAGATAGATCTATATTAGGTGGAACTTATAGGCTACATTTTATTTAAAAAAATATTTTTTTGGGGTGGCTCTCCATACATATAAACGGAGGGTAAAAAAATAAATTCGCGAATACAATAGTGAGGTTTAATTGGAAAGGTCTTTAAAAATGATATCGAGGTTTCTAAATGCGTTCTCTGCTAAAATAAATATTTTTTGAGATATACGTTTCTAAAGTCGTGAAAATGTCATACCACGTGACAATGTGAGATTTTGGTTGAGTTGCGGGCATGCCTTTTTATACTTTTAACGTATAGATTAAGACGTTAAAAAACTCAATGAATCCTCAAAAACCTTCAAAAAATAACTAACTCTCTGCCCGCAGCTTCGCTCGCGTGGGCTTCTATTTTCTGTATTTTTAAAGAGGCGCGCGCTCTGTGAGATTTGGTCAAACCTATTTCTATAGGAAATTATTAAAAAACTATAGACATGCGCATATATCACTGGTGCTGCGATCTTGATTTGTTTAAACTTTTGTTGTGCTCCTCTAAAAATACAGAAATTCATAGCCCACGCGTGCGAAGCCGCGGGCGGAAAGCTAGTATACAATAAAAAATATACTTCAAATATTTGAAAACAGTTCAAAGGTAGAGCATTATTAGAGTTTGAGTGGAGTGATCAAAGAACGCACACGGAAGCGATGTTGCTTCATTGTAAAGGCGGCTGCAAAGATGAGAAGAAGTCGAAATATTATAATCTTTTTTTCGGGATAATAGTATCCTATGTAAAAACTATCCCTTCCTCGGGTTTCAAACAATCTGTGTACAAAATTTATAATATATTAGTAACGATAGCACATATATATTGAGTTATTTCTTAAGTAAATATCATAATTTCTGAGTTTGAATATTTAGAGATTTAATTGGCCGATAATTTATAAAATAAACTTATTATTAGTTTACTTCATACGTAGTGTATTTAAGCAATTTAATATTTTAGAACATACATCTCCTATACGTCTGACAAAATATTGAAGTTATTATTAATCTTATTTAGTCTATTAATAATATCGAGTCTTGCACTACCAAAGAATATGTAAAATTGTAATGTGTTAATACTACCAACTTTTCACAGACACCTCTTGGAAAAGACACGCCAATCAGAGCTTTCACAATGTCCATGCAAGCTCGTGCGATGGCGGAAATAACAGTGTATCATAGAAAAACGGTAGCCATTGTAATAGCTAGACTTGCGACGCAATTGTTACTCAAACAATAGTTACTGAAACATGGGCCAATTACTAAAAACAATAGAAACTTCTTTCATAGCAAGAAGTATGTTTATACTTATCTCATACTATCTATTCAGCGCGGCTTCACTCCCGCAGCGTAATATTAAATAGCCTACAAAATAGCCTATGTTACTAAAATTGCAATTGCGTTTTTACGCAAAGCATTAATGTTAAATTTTATCTGAAATTTGGCTGATAGTTAACTTTAATGAATCCTTAATTTTGGACAATTGAACAAAAATTCGCGGATACCTAAAATTAATCGGATAAATTAAGCATATTATGCTACACTAAAGAGTAGATATGATCTTCAGTTATTGAACCAAATGGGATCAGCACTACGTCGTTGGTAACAGATGGGAGAACAGTAAAATTATCCATACCCATATTTAATACTCTATTTGTTATAAAATCAGCTGTTATCAGTTGTAAAGCCAACGGTCATTTATCTTCACCCGAGGCGGACCAGACGTCTCGTTGTGCCTCTATCAATCTCGCTTCCCTAAATTATTACCACAATCTAACTTTTTCACCTTTTTGTAAAGTTTTTACGTCCTGTTTAAATTTGTATGTTTGTACTTTCATATGATGGATAATATTCTCATTGATGGCTGGATATATTTTTAAAGTGCCATCTATATTAAGATGGTACTTTAAAAATTGTAAATGATAAATGTTCATAATATATCTTACTATTATATAAATAACTTAACTTATAGTATTGTTACTTACCGTTACATTACATCAGTGACTTTACAGGCCTACGTCACAAGTTTGCTTAGTGTAGGTCTGCAGGTCTTAAGTTGCAGTGTCTCAAGGTACCGACACAAATGTGAACAACTGTTGATGTAATTATACCTAAATTATGTGAATAAAAAAATTTTTAATTTAATTTTAATTTAAATTTAATTTTAGTTCACACAAACATTAAAAAAGCGCATAGTGGAAAAAAATCTCGTTTGAAAATACTCAACAGGATTTGTATCAATAATTTGTTTGTTAAAATGTAAAATTATCGCCCGTACTATCTATGAGTCTATGAGTATTGCTAACCCGATACTAATGAAATTCAGAAGTCAAATACCTAGTTGTAACTGATACAATTAAAATTGTTTGTGGAATTTATTTTACATTAAAATATATATTTAACTAAGGAACTCCTGATTCTTTCAACAAAACAATGTCAAATAAGACGTGATTAATCTTATCTTTTGTGTTAATAACTGAATAATGGGCGATGACTGTCAGTCCCCTCATTTCAAGTTTATTTTTGAGTTCAACAAAGAGTTTTAGAAAAACACGTCACCATTAAAAGCTTCGACTGTATTTTCGGTTCCATTTAAAAACCTTTTTTCGTTTTATTCGAAAAGGCTTCCCAACCCATTTGGACAGCTGTTAACTGTAAACTTTATCGATTTTACTATAACTATTGTCATTAAATAATCCCTTTTTAATAGTGGGCTTTCCAATAGTAAGCCTATTTACTAATTACTTAAAGTTTTCCGTTTGATAGATTTTAGATTATTTCTAAAAACCTAAAGATGTTGGATAAATCAGTAATTGCGTGGAGATGAAGAACTTTTTAAAAGGACTTTGTGAAATATAAAGTAAATTATGGACTTTGATTATATAATTAAATGTGATGGTTTGCTTGGTGCGATTAATTTTTATTGTTACCATAAATCTCTGTTATCAATCTTTCCTGTATTCCATTAAATTTTTTAGAGCTGCAAGGCATCTGCAACACTTATGATAACCACTTTATTCACTTTTGCATCACATTTCAGTCAAAACAGGAGATTCAGATTTTTAACATCTTAAATTTCAAATACTCCTAAAAGCTCTGTATATGTATTACACTATATTATCTGTTTCTACTCTGTTCGAATTTATGGAGAGAAACTTAAGGACTCAACATTTCTTTCCAGCCAACTTTAACTAGCTAGGAAGAAATAATAAATTCTTTGATTATGTAAGTATCAGTAGTTTTATTAGGGTTAGCAAGTTATATAGTTAGCATCTTACTTATAGTAAAACTTTTTATTTGAATGCCTCGTTGGTCTAGTGGTTCGTGATTTCAGATTTAGAGATCTCGGGTTCGAATCTGGCGTGGGGCCAATAAAATGTTATTTGGATTTTTCTAACAAAGAAATCTCAGTAACAGCCCTGAGTCTGGAAGTTGGCGATGTTAGAACACCCCCGTATGTCGGAGAGCACGTAAAGCCGTCGGTCCTGCGCCAGATACGTCCTCCAGTGGTGTCGGTCTGCCGTCTGATCGGGTCATGAGAGAAAAGGAATATAGAGTACACATGTGTTCGCGCCTACAATTGTGCACTAATATATCTCCTGCGCAGCTGGCTGGTTTCTATTGAGATTGGCTACCATGGCTGAAATCGGTCAGGGGGAGCTATTATTATTATAGTTAAGTACTTACATTATTCCTTCTACCTTTTACTATTTTTGTACTGTGACAAACACAATTCTCTTTAATGTTAACTATTTGCTTAGCAGTAATGACAAATTAATATCAAGTGAATGTAGGTAAATATTAAACTTCTACATAACACACAAACGAGTCTGGCTCTTGCCGGTATTAAGACATAATGATGTTGACTCAACCTTCGACGAACGCCTATTATGAACGTAAATACGAATAAAATGAGATTTTAACTTAAGAATGTTGACACATTAACATCAGATAATAACATTGTTGTACACGTTCACTATTTTAGTATTTTCTAAAATTGTGAGCGAGATTTTTGAAATTAAATCCGTTGTCTATTGCCGTTGTCGAGCTTTATCGCTGTCATATCATTTGAAACGTCAGCGTCGCGCCGAAATAATAATTTCAAATTGTTGCTCTGGTAAAGGAAATCAAATACCACGCTGGAATTGCAGAGCAGTAGTTTTCATTTATTATTGCTTCCAAAGCTAATGCTAATGCTAGTTGACTGAAATACTGCCTTATCAGAATTGTAATCGGTTATTAGCACTTTCTATGCTGTAGAATATAAATTAACATAATCTTAAAAAGAGAAAACTATTCATATTATAAAATGAAGCAATGTAAAAAAAATCCACGTATACTATTCCACGTGCTCATCAAAAAATGATAATTCGCAGCCATCTAGATAAATTTTTAATTAAGTTGGCAAGAACCAGAGGGATTTTATAAAAAGTGTCCTTATACCGTATGAGAGGGTTAAGTTTTAATAATTATTTTGTCCTTGTGAGTATCTTGATGAAGGTTTATTTAAAACTAGCTGTTTGCGGCTTCGGGTTCGTTGCATAATGTTATTTAGAAGAATGGAATTTTTTAAATCGGTCCACATGTTTTTGTTTGAAAACATTTCAAACGTTACAAAAGACGAATGTTTTCTCTTTATAATATTAGTATAGATATGATGTAGATATCGAGAAATCGCAATGTGTCTGGAAGAACTCAAGAATGCCGCAAGCTATGCTGCGAGCTCTATACTCCTGCTGAGGGGTCAAAGGAATCGATGATGATGATGGTAATTTGCTCTCAACATCATATCGCAATAAACGTTTGCAAAAAACCTTTATAAAAGGAAGTTAGGCAGCATGGCAGTCAGGTTAAATTGCGTGTTCGATGTTAGTACTGGTATTTTCGATTTGGTTATTCCCACGATGTTAGTTTAGCTATCACAAAAATGGAATCCTGAAATGATTACGAATATGATTGGTTTTTTACCTTGTATATTCGTCCAACCAAATATTATCCTTCTAATTCATGTACGTACGTATTTAACAAAAACATATGTTGAAGTACGTCGGACAGTTATTTAATTTACATAGTCCATATAGCTTCCTAGAATATTTATTCATTTATTTAATACTAGTATCCGCCCTCAGCTTCGCCCACGTAAATTGGCAAAATGGATTAATAGGAAATAGGATAGGAGTTTTGATGAAGGATATCTAAAAAAGTAACCACTTAATTTATAACATGTAGTAGGTATGTTTTATTCCGTACCATTTAGTCTTTAGTCAAAGCGCAAATAGGGTTTTGATTTACATCGTAACAAATATTGAGTAACAAGACCTCGAGTACAATATTTATGGCAAATAAAAAATGACCTTCGTTTGATTTACGAAGACGAGCCAAGTTTACATAATGTATTTGTTCTATCGACAACTTTTTGTGTTCATCATCTGAAATCGAGGATCAAAACATATATTGAAGCTATTATTACTTTTTGATTTATTTTACTAGTGTGTATCACTATCAAATATAAATGTAATGTTAGTATTTCTATAAAAAATAGAAACCTATTTCATATTTCATTGACATTTATTTAAGGGATATTCGCTTAATCAAATACTGCAACACCAATAAAAAATACGGCATATAATTAGTATCCATTGAGTTTAATCCACACAGCTATAAGCAATCTGACAGCTACAATCTGCAGCTCTGTATCATCGTGACATTAACACATAGGTACATACCCAAGCAAAACACATCAACAACTACAGGAATAAATTACTAACAAATAAGTTATGATAAACACTAACCTTACAGTCTATACTATTATCACTTTAAACATTTGGCAATAATTTACATATAAAATGTTTAACCTCACGTGAACACTATATCACTCGTATCACAGTTTCCTGATCCTGTTCTTCTTTAAACTTCCCAATAACAATATTCAAACCGAACATTTCCATTTTCGTAAATAACACTTAATCGTTGGGAAAACACAGATCACCAATAGCCTGAAATCCCGTAGGACACTCTTTGGTTTCACCGAATCTCACATCTATATCAAAATATTCATCGTTCACTTCATTATTATTATTTTGTTCATCCCTTGACACTATTTCACCGTGAGTCTCATTAAAATTAGTGGGTCCTTCGAAAACGATCGCATCCGGCGCGTGAAATATCGGATAATATAAAGGTCGAGTGTTTACCTCCATGGTTACGTAAAAGACTATAATCAGAAATAATTTATCCATCATATGTGATTGCGATCGGTGACGAAATGTGAGAAGTTGAACCGTCGATGCCTTTTATAGCGTCAGACGTCAACCGTTCGAAGTAAGAGCCGGGCTATTCTAATATTTATGTATTAGGGCTTTATGTATTACTGAGAAATACATAAAGAATAAGCCTGATTTCATATAATTTATTGTATTTCATGAGCGTTAAATGTTTTAATAAAGACGTGAGTTAATTAAAAATTGGAATTCGATATTAATGTTGTACAAATGTAATTTATTTTATTTTATTTTGTTGAACTATTTTGTTTACAATGACCAAATGAAAATGACCTCTGTCTCTGATATTAATTAATCATTAATTATTATTAAATTATCAAAATTATACAAAACGTAATAAACGTAATTTATTAAAATTACATTTTAAATTTTCGAAGGTGAATGGTAAAAATGTAAATCCATATAGATTTGCATGCCAATTATGGGCATATACAACCGTAATTATTGTTATTTTTATTATAAATATTATTTGAAATAAAAAAATATAACATTTTGAAAAATAACTTACATTTAAATTAAAAAGAATAAATATAGGTGGAACATCATTAATTATTATTATTCATAATTTAGTCAATACATAAAAATTACATTATTTAAATTTTAATTTCCTACAGATATGAAGGAAAATATGAACATAAATGTAGTTATCACTTAAGTTAACGCATCATTAAATAATGTATTGACGTTTTTACATAAACGTAAGCGAGGAAATTACGTACTTACTACCATTAAAAATACACAGATCGTGATTCTCGTGACGTATTTTTAGTAACAAATTGAGGTAATAATCTTTTGATAATGGAAATAATGTAGTAATGAGAATGAGCTATTACAACAAATAACGTGACTAACATACCGTCATCATTTTAACAACTATTCTAAGATCTCATTTATTTATACTACTTACATATAGCGTTATATTATGTTTTATAATACCACTTCATGTATCATTTTAAGAGCGATAATCCGAACGATAATTTGATAAACCAGTATTGAAGCTTTTATGGAAAATGGTGAGGCGTTTTCAATATTCATTCAGGTGATAAATTGCGAGATTTTAATAATAAAATATAAAAACTCCGATTATTTATACAACGGGGTGTCAATCCGAAAAACATATTAAAAAATCCATTTTTATTAAAAACTTTAAATGTACCACATTGCATGCTCCTCAATCTATACTATAATCATCGTAAAACGGGAATGCAAAATGCTTGTTTCTCTTTTTATTCTATAGTAAATATTATGTAATTCAACTAAATGCTGATATTGAACTAGGATTTTTCCTCGGCTTCGCTCGCTTTAAATTCAGAGTCTGATCAACAGGAAGAAATATATGTATATGAAATTTGCGAAAAGATGCGGCTTGATTGGCATATAAATATCCAATCTTTCGTATTTATAATTTTTATAAGATTCAGAATATACTACATATGTACAATGAAAGTTAAAAGAAAACCATATAAGAGCAGACACTTTTTAATATTTGAATGTATTAACGTTTGAACGTTATATGAACCATTCGCGAAACTATAATGAATTATTTTAAGTGACTATAAATTAAGCTCTTGTAGAATTACCCACTACCGAGGTTATTCCCCAGACCGGTTAGCTACTACACACAACAAACTATGACCAAGTTAAACACCTGCATACCGTAATGATATACATTTTTCTACACATTCTTTTTATAAAATAGCATATCAAAGATGCTATTTTTAGAAATAAATACCCTTCATTGTCAATCCAAACAGTCTTAGACTCATAAAAAGATACAAATGATAAAAAAGACTAACATTGTCTTTCATTTTATTATCGTTGTCTGCGACAGATTAATATCAGATATTGATTTAGCTGACTAAATGTCAAACAAAGTGAGCTAATAAGATCAAATATGATACAACAACCTTGCGTACCGGACCTCCGGGGTCGATATGAAAAAGAAAGTTATTAAAGACCTATTTCAAACTGAGCGAGACATTAATTAATACATTAATACGAGGACAATGATGTCATTATATTTTATTTGTATGATTGTGACCACGGAAATAAACAAAATGTAACAATATCTAAAATATTAATCAACTATCATATGTGGCCTACAATGCATTTACATATTCGATAAAAAATAATATGATTATATCTGCAGAGTAAGTAGGAAATGAGAATGTTATGTGCATAATAAATCACATTTAATTAAAGAGGTTTATGGAACAAGGAAGCTTTGCAATAAACCGCAAGATAACATCCATAGAACCACAAAAAACAAAACAGAAGCATAAAAATACAATCAGCTCAGAGCGTTTACTTATATCTCTATTAAACATCCACTATCATGACATGGCAGTTCATATGATGTTCACAATCTAATACGATCTCTGTATGGTAAACAAAGCTGAAATATATTCTGGCCACGTGCCTCTTTATAGCGCTTTGAGGGTCCTATATCGCAAATATTCGCATTTGGTAGTTAATAACCACATGAATCCACACCCCTTTAGTGGGTAATAAAATTGATCGCCTTGCGTTTTGCAGCACATGGAATTCTACTTTGTCTCAATCGACTTATTCGAAATAAGTTAGTCACAATTTATTAATATTTATTTTCTAATATACAGTTTGCGTTCATACTTTCAGAGATCTACTTTTAATGTGTTATTGGTAATGCTAAACAGCGTAGTATATTACATCCCAAAAATTTGAGCAAGATTATTTAAAAATAAAAAATTGAAGCGTTATAATACTAGTCTCCGAGTTTTTACAACAAGTGACAGCATTTAAGGGAAACTGTAATCAGAACGCTTCTCACGATTGATGGCCAGGGCGAGGGAAGTGTTTCAAGCTCAGGAACTGTCTTTAAAGAGTCCGCACATAACTTACTTGTACTTCAAAGAAAACTATTTCGCAGTATTGATCGAAGTGATGTGATGTATTCTATTACTATAGTAAATGTGAAAGTTTGTATTTTTCGTATTTTTTCAAACTTGTTACCAAGGCTAAATATTTGAAGATAGTCGATCATGTCATCTTAATTTACCATTTAGCTGGTGAAAAATAAATGGCTTTATTTCTTGGACTTGTAATGATTATTTAAAACTGTAAGAAAATATTTGTTCATTAACATAATGTAAGGCGTAAAGTTGATTTTGATGATTGAATATCATATGATTGTTTGAATTAAATGGACTCATAAATATCTTCAATTTAATGGACAAAAACTGAAAGTGGAAAGATATTTTGTAGAAATTATATATTTTTTAGATATATAAAAAAACCGCTCATTTTTATACAATTGCCTCGATAAAAATTACTAGATTTTTTATTTATCTTAAAGTGTATTCTCTACATAGCAATAAACGCTTGCTATATGAACATCGTTACCCGAATCGTAACACTAAAGTAAGTCCAGATGCGGTCGAAAAGTTTTATAGTGATAAATAGGATTCCACCGCGAGCTGTTTTCGTTCACGGAATTTAACTAGTACTATACATAAGTTTATCTAAACGAATCCTCCGTTTAGCAGCTCAAGTAAGAAAAGTTTATCAACTGAGGATAGAATAATTAAATAAGATAATAAAAGAAAATAATCTTAGAAGTCTCAAACGTTCAAAATTGTAATGGGTATAACAGCTTCGGAGTTTAATTAGAGGTCTCAAATATTTTTCGTTAAACGCATTGAATATTTAATTCAGTTCAAGTTAAAGGGAAATTCACACTAAGGATAAAACACTAAATTCCACGAATGAAAGCTCATATCGGAAAAGTTTCATACAAGAAAATAATATCTTATCAATATCTTTGTAATCTGAAACCGTCAAAAACCGAATAAGGCTAATCCTTCCTCGAAGAACGTGTAGGTATTCAGAAGAAGCATTGATTACTTAACATTTGGTAACTCCCACGCTTTGCCTATTTTACAATAATTCACTAAAATAACTATAACTCTCAGCTATATAGCAAAAACCCTTGTAATATTTCTATTCATCATCCTTGTAATATTTCATCGTTAACCGAATCGTAAAACAAACGCTAGACCAGATGCGGTCGAAAAGTTTTATAGTGATAAATACTGATTAAAGATCTCAAATAGTTTTCTTTAAAGATATCATGCATTTAGCAGCTCAACTCAACTGGAAAGCTAACGAGGTTACTATATTTGAATAATGTTTCAAGGAAGTAATCTATGTAATCAAAAATAGAATTAAGTCAATCCGGCATCAAGGGAGGATGGGTGTTCAAGGGATACCTTAATCACGTTGATCAGGGGAAGCAAATCAGCGGGATTGCTTGGTTTCTGCAAAATATCAATTACTTTTAATCTAATGATTTTAAAAAATCCATAATTCCTAAGAAATAATACTGCTACAGAAATGGGGTTTTAACTTTAACAACTTTTAACGAAATAAAAACTCTTCTGAATCATATTTTTTATTGTTACATAACATGAATTAGAGGCTAATTAATGACATCGCAATATCAACGTATGATCTAAATGTTGTTACCACAATCGTAAAACAAAAGCTAGACCAGATGTGGTCGAAAAGTTTTATAGTGATAATTTGTAGCATTCCACCGCGAGCGGTTTTCGTACGCTGAGTTTAATCAGAGGTATAAACAAGTTTCTTTAAACGTATCGTCCATTTAGCAGCTCAACTCCACTAAAAAGTTAATTCATGAGGATAGAATCCTAAAGCAACGTTACATGGAAATATATTCTGACTCTCTTATACCGTCTCAGTTTGTACCCTTTTTCTATAGGTTCTAAATGTTATTTTATTATAAGGAAAGAAGTAAGAACGAATTGGTGTAGTTTACAATATTGCACTGTTAACTGTAAACAGCGTAAAATGTGAAGTTTTATATATTGACACTGAACTTTTAAAGTTCATTCAGTCAAAAGTGTACTCAATTCAAAAAATGTATTTTTAATCCGTAGTAAATTATAACTTTAGTGGTCCATTTCAAATTTAAATTGCAAATCTACACAAAAAGTTAAATAAACCTTATAATTATGAGCTCTAAAATTGCCGTTTATTTGGTTGCTGCTTACTTGAGCACGGCAATTAGCTTAACAATTTATAAACAACTTTGTAAGAACTCCCACACAATTATTACACAGTCTTAGACTCTTCAATTCTTTTAGGGGGGGATTTACTGTAACTATTCTTAATAATATTAATTTATCAATTTAGTACAAAGTTTATTATTTAAAATCAGGATAATGTACCTACAAATATTGTATAAATACGTGGGTACGTATTATATTACTTGATTAAAATATTTTTTAAATACAAATATTTAAATAAGTATACCTGTGAAATATTCAAACACAACATTATTTTTTACTTAAACCTATATCTTATTTGAGTAAAATACAAAAATGTAAATAAAACTAGGTTCAATAAACATTTTGGGAATTCAGTGTGATTTTCTGTCGAAGTCCCACCAAATTCGCATCTGTGTCAACCCCTTCATCTTCCATAATATTTACATTTATAATTTAGCAAGCAGCATTTCCGGAGGATCTTGTTGTTTGTTTAACCTAACTAATACAAATTCAACTAGCCAAGACAAACGTTCAATATTTAACTTACCTCCTGTAAATGTTAAATGGGAAGGTTTGTGTTAGTTTCTCAAGCACATAAAAATGGCTCGCTTGGACGACACATGAGATTCCCATTTTGTTAAAACTCGGAAATAACGGTATTTTCACAAACATCTAAAATCGGTTACAAATAATGTGGAAATGTGTAATTTTGTAACTTGTTAAATATGTTTCAGTTCCGTATGACACAAGTTTTCAAATTTATCTGCGAGTTAAGAAATCGCTACTTGTACTCTAAGAGCTGCTACAGCCTGAAGGTCTATTTGAAACAACATCAACTATGCAATTTTCTTACCTTTGTACCTTTGTGTTTGGAAATTGTACTTTTTACTCCGACAGCTTAAATTAATAACAGTTATAAAGGAAAGGTTGGATATTCTCTTTCAGTCTTACGGAATTCACAATTTTTATGAACGAAAGAACGTCATTTAGCTAATTTAAATTTCCCAAGTCTATTTAGAAGGAAATCACAATTATAATTCATAAATGATTCCGGACTCAGTAACAATGCTTCAAATTTAAGTTAATTCCAAAGGAAGGGCTTAATGAAGCAGAATAATTGCTAATTATTATATATCATTTAAACCGCTCTCCTTTTTTATTAACAGGCAAATTATTAACACCGAAAGGATGTAATTAAATATATTCAAGATACATTATTTGAAAATAAATTTAGGCCATTGTTTTTTATTGTAAGTTATTTAAAATAGGGCTTTCACTTAATTTCAGGAAAATAAGATTTAAAAAAATCACCAACTTGGGCACAATTGAATGAAAATGTAAAGAATGTTTGTTCTTTTTAAAGAACACTCTTTTTCATTTATTTATAAAATGTTTATTTCTATAACTCTTATGCTAAACCAGTATTCAAACCTCGGAAAAAATGTCCGCTAACTAACGTGCCTTCCCAAATTTATTATTTAAGTATGATATATGCCTGCCCTTCAAGTATGACGTAATACCTGATATTATTCACTAACCTTTTTGGGTTCCGTGTTATGAATACATAGACACATAGCTATGAATTTTTTAGGTTTTAATGCGACATAATTTTAATGTTCCTTCTACCGCATTTTATGGTTAAAATTAAATTATGTGAAATGAGTAAATTTAATGTGGTTTTCTGACTCATTAAATTAAAATAGTGTAGTCATGCTTTGGTCTTCTTAATTTTGATGAATCAGATTTATTGATTTAACTAGGCAGGAGCGTTGACCGTGTGAACTCATGAATCATTGATTGCATAACGTGAGCCGGATTCTCTAAGTTCCAGGATTTTAGGAAATTGCGGACTTGACCTTGCGGATATCAAATAATTCTTAGTACTGTAGGTTATGTAGTAAATAGTAATCTCTATGCCTATACTATTCCCAACAAATGTTAAAAATGCGAAAGTAAATTCGTTTGTTACCTTTTTACGCTTCATCTATTCAACCAATTTTCTTAAATCCTACTAATATTATAAATACGAAAGTTTGTGATGATGTATGTATGTGTGTGTTTGTTACTCTTTGACGCAAATACTTATAAACCGATTACGATGAAATCAGATAAACATATAGGCTACTTTTAATCCCTGAATTGCCATGGAATTAGTAGTTACGCGGGAAACCTTGGTACGCGGCTGGTCTTGCACATTTAGGTATAGATGAGAGGATGGAGAAGGTCTCCCTTGTTTTTCTTACAATTCTCACACAATCTGGATTTACGTGAAAAAAACTTGTGGGCGAATTCGCGAGTAAAGGCATATCACACAGAGGAAAAATCTTTTTTTGTTTAAACTACCAGATGCAAATCTTTCAGATGATAGGCAGGTTAATCAAGAAAACTATACATTCTATCTATATTTGATTAATTACTTATTATCTACGTAGGTATTTAATATCAGTAATCAAATATCCTCAAAATTTAAAATTTATAATTTATAATTTATAATTTCAAACCCATTACTACTACTCACAACTACTCACGAGGCTATAAATTATACGTATCCGAAATTGACCTACATCAAAGTTTATAGATTATAATATTTTTCCGCATTATCATGTATTCACGATAATAGCTTAAGTGCCATAATTTATTTACTTTCGTGAGTCATTTTGTTTCGGATTTCTAATAGATTAGTCAGACCAGCAGCGTGTGGTAACGTTATGAAATTCATATAGATAATATTGCGATACATAATTTAGTAAATGGTTTTGCAATCAAAACCTTGAATTGTTCTCAGATCGATAAAGATTAATGATACCTAGAACGTTTAACAACTTTTGCGTACAAATGTTAACTTCTCTAACCATCCGATAGTGAAAGGCATTCTAAGTGTAATTAAAATATTGGCACTTCAAATACAGAATTCGGAAGAAAAATGAAGGGATGCATTTAAAGTATACAATACGTAGTTGATCCTGATAAAATTACATACATTAAGAGAAACGCTTCGTGATTTTTATTTATTGACGAATTTAGACCACTAGGTTTGCTTCCATCATTTATTATTGATTTGTTCATTACAGTATTTAGCAAATATAATTTAATTAAAAACAACTATAAATCGGAGATCGAGGAGAAAAATACAAACATGAGACTGTTTCGCTTGGAATTGCCTCGTCGGTGTTATATCATGACATACTAGCCATCATAATTTGAATACAAGAAAGTTCCTTCAATTGTGCATACTTCTTATAAGAACTATAGATAAAAACAATGGGTCAAAAGATTCCTAGACTCACGTTTTCCATTTACAAACGCGCCTATGGGCGTAAGCTCTTATCTTGTGGTTTCCTTTCATATGCATATTTTTTTCCAAGGAGGATTATAAAAGAAATATAAGATTGAAACAAATTTTATGATTTTTCTTAAATTTTTATTCACATATTTATTTGTTTTTCTCGTTATATAGTAATTTTTACTCTTTGAGTGTTAAAAGCACGCGTCCTCTATTTACGTCCATACAATCAAGCCAAGAGTACAAATTAGTTCGCTTCGAGTATACTCGAACGACAGAAGTTTCCGATGAATTCTCTCGATTCGACCAAATAGTCGTTCAGAGAATAGCCAGCCAATCAGAGGCAATCGTTACGTTTGCTCTGTTATCTCCTGTAGACAGTAGACACATCAGTAAGGCGACCACGTGCCTGCCTGCGGTTTAATTAGGCAGTGTTAAAGACGTATAGTCTGGCAATATCACCTGAATAACATAGACACTAAGTGCGGTTCAATATTGAAATATTTTATAGTCTCTAAAAGATATTATGCTTAAATTACTCTTTCAAATCAAAGTACATCTAAAACTGAAAAAAAGGACGTTATTGCAAAAATATTCCTATTCTCGAAACAAATGGTGCATAAACTGTGTTTTTTTATTTGAACTGGATTGGAAGTTTTTGTACAAAGTAAATATAATATTCATGTGTAGTGAACCATACACAGTCCAGAAAAAATATTGTTCTCTAAATCTATATGTATGTGACATTATTTACTGACAACCGACAGGAACTGTTATGGAAATAATAGAAAGCTTATTTAATTTCTTCGACAAGTAAAATCTATATTTTTTTAAAATGTTTATATTTCAAAATAGATAGGAAATCGGAATTTTATTACATTAAAAAAAATCTTAAATAATATCCGACCCCTTATATGTAAACCTTATTAGGACCTAGTTTCGCCTAGATGGAGGTAATTTTTCGCTTACACGAATACTATAATTTATACTAAAACCTAGCAAAGTGGATATTATGCTGTGAATTTGTAGGTCGAGGGGTCGAGACTGGGTAAGCGCGCTAAAAGTTTTAAAATCATTTTCCATTTATGTCGTACATTATCCTGCTCACCATTGGTGTGAAAAAGAAATTTTGAAGCATGTCTTGAAAGCGAAAGTTTGACGAAAAGGAAGTTTCTAGAATGTACTGACAATTATTTAGGTGGGAATTGCCTTTAAGCTTTGATTTCAAGTTGAAACACGATTAATGCTATGAACAGTTGTTGTTGCTTATTTATTGTTAGTATCATACTCATAATCATATATTGTGACACTACTTATTCAGAGTCGTCTCTGGGGTCTCTAAGGGTCGATCTTTGAGTGGCGATTTGTCGTTTGGTGTTTAAATTAAGTCTTATTGTTTTTTAATTATAGACTTGTCATACGAAAGGCATTGAGAAATTTCTTACTTTGCATAGTATTTTCTTTACTATTGTTACTTAGTACTGTTTCTGAATACCGGTATTAGTGTCATTACACACAACAGTTAGCATAATATAATATAGGACACCATACAAACAATCTGTGATCACGTAGGTAAATTTCAATCACTTTAGATTGACTCATAAGTGGCTCCATATTTGTTCCTATAATTACCTACTTGTGTAAGTAAAAACGTTTCTATAGTTCCTTTTATCCAAGTAATGTTTACAATTTAGATAATAACAAAGTATAAATACGAAAACTTGTGAGGATGGAGATATGTATATTGCCAAAACTAATGAACGGATTTGGATGAAATTTCGTGTACGGATAGTTGGATAGGTGCTTTTAACAATGAACACCCATTTGACGAAAGCGAAGCCACGGTGAGCAGCTGTCAAATGTATAAATTAGAATAATATATAGACCAAATTCAACGCGAGCCGCAGGTAAAAGTTAGTCGGCGATATAACAACAGAAACGTTTCCTAGTACTACGAAAGCTAGCAATACATTCATGCTACAATTCTGCAAAACAAGAACAAAAGACGATTGTACTAAACTGTTCTCAAATTGATTCTAAGGTCCCATGTCCTCCACATAAATTGCTTGCAATTTGGAATTTGAACTTTGAATGCGGGCCAAGCTGACTACATCTCAAATTGTCCTCTAACTTAATCAAGGAAGAAATTCTAGACGCTAGATTTAGATGCGATGAGATAAATTCAAGATATTGGTTATTTCAGATGGATAGCGAATTGGAATGTTTTTTATTATTGGTAATATGATATGTTAGAGTATTTAAAATTTCTATTGTTTATTCTTTTTAACTTATCGTCCCTTGATATAATATGAGACTCTAGCCGATAAATAAAAAAAAACTTACATCCAAAGGAAGAATAACAATACATTAATCATATAAATTATATCTAACTATTATATTTCTTTAATTATATTTAACTACTAGCTTTCCGCCCGCGGCTTCGCACGCGTGGGCTACTAATTTCTGTATTCTTTAGGGCGCACAACAAAAGTTAAAAAAAATTACAGTCGCAGGACCGGTGAGATATGCGCATGTCCATAGTTTTTTTTTATAATTTTCTATGGAATTAGGTTTGACCAATCTCACAGTGCGTACGCCTCTTCAAAATACAGAAAATTGTATCCCATGCGAGCGAGGCCGCGGGTGGAGAGTTAGTTATTTTTGAAGGTTTTTGAGAATTTATTAATGTTTTTAATGTTCTTAATCTATACGTTAAGAGTGTAAAAAGGCATGTCCGCAACTCAACCAAAATCGCGCATAGTCACGTGGTATGACATTTTCACGACTTTTGAGGCGTATATCTCAAAAAATATTTATTTTAATAAAAAATGCAATTAGAAACCTCCATTTCATTTCAAAAGAACTATCCAATGACACCTCATATAATGATGTATTCGCGAATTTATTTTTTTACCCTCCGTTTACATGTATGGAAAGCTACCCCTAAAAATATTTTTTCAAATAAAATGTAGCCTATAAGTTGCACCTAATATTGGTCTATCAGCATGTAAAATTTTATCAAAATCTGCCCAGTGGTTATTAAGTGATTGACGCACATACAAACAGATAAACAGACAAACAGACAAACAGAAAAAAAAAATTCTAACCATGGTTTTGGTATCTATAGAACATACATATTACATACCAATTACTCTTTTTGAAAAATATTCAATGTACAGAAATGGTTCGGTTACTGTTTTATTATATGTATAGATTAAAAACGCACCCTTTTATTCAAGACCTATATATATTATATCAATATGCTTTCAAAATTTTACAATTTAATAATTGATTGTCTTAGACTGAGTTTAATTTTAATTCTTTCGTAAGACTGTCGTCACATATTTAACAGAATGTCATGATAGGAAGAGCTTTAGTCTTCAAATGTCAGATTAAAAAATATCAGCCATTTTCTGTGATATTCCTGCCCTATTCCTTATTAAAAAAAATCGATGCTCCCATTTCTGGAATGTAAGGTGAACAATAAAACGTAGTGGAAAATATAATAACGTTAGCTCCCGCAGAGTCCAACATACCGCTTTATCGGGAATATTATACCTTTCACTCAGGATGAAAGAAGGTCATGTTAGCGGTGATTTATATTAACAATATTTCATAAAAGTTTACGTAATCATTCTGATTGCGAACCATTTCCCTTATGTGTATTTGCTTTTATAGTAATTTTTACAAATAATTTATCTTTTGACGGCTGTAATCTTACGTTTGTCATATTTATTTTGAAATGTAACCAGACCGAAATTTAGAGGTGGACTGACTTTTTCGCCAGAGTTGAAAATTTCGGCCACTGTCATCGTCACCACAGACTAATAAGCTGTCAGTAGGTGAAACACGAAGTAATAACCGCGCCAATTGTCGAAACTTGAAACACCACTGCACTGCAGCTTAGCTGAGCCAACCTTTAATGAGTCTTTTGTCTCACGTAAGAACGTTGGATAAGAAACTCAGGCAAATTATAACATTTGCAAACTCCGCTTTGAATCTTGTAATAAAGTACTTAAAATTTAAATAGCATATTTTCTTAAATATGGTCGCCTTTTTACAAAGTAAGCCCCCAGTAAATTACATAAATTTGCCTATCTAAAGTGGCTGGGATCAAGAGGTACATTTTAACAACTATAGCCAATTATTTGTTAGTCGCCAAAAATTTTATGTGTTAGCAATAACTATAACTTATAATATACAAACAAAACATTAATATAACCCAAAAAGGGTGATCATTAATTCTCACTTTAAGTGTAGGTTTAGCTAAACACAAGTCGGCACAAAATTGCATGAAATAATAAAAGGGAATGGTTAAGATGTGATAAAAATTAATAATATCATTACTGAGTATGTTTGCCTTTAATAAGAAAGACAATTGTACCCAATAAATGTTTATATTAATACGGACGGAGAAGGAAATGTGACTCAACAGTAAATAATAAATATTAGTGGAGATATAAATAAACAAGCCAATAACTGCTCAATTTAATAAACCTTGTTAAAAATAAATCACAAATAAACGGAAATAAACGAAATCATATAAATAAATATCATTTTATGATTTATGATTCGCGTTATGCCGGATAATCAACAAAATTAAACAATTTTATTATTTTAGGTAGGAACCTAAAATTAACAATTTTTATATAATAACTTCAGTCCACGTTTTCGCTCAGGTTAAATTCGGATAATAAGTATCCTATCATCTAATCCATCTTATATACTGTATACGAATCTTGATCAATATCCATGCAGTAGTACCGACGTGTTTGACACAAAAACTTCTGAAACTTTATAACATTCAAAAATTAAAGGATTTTTTTACTCAAAGTGGCCGTTCTAAAGTCCACAAGAAATTCATGAAGGTAAATGCAAACACTTCATGTTCCTATGCTTGTTTTGTCAAGAATTATAATATAATCAGCTGGTCGATTCTGTAAAACACGATTTTCGATTTCGAATCTCTTCTCGACTCTCACCCTCACTTCGAAAATCACTTCGATTTTCACATTTTTAGTATTCTGTAACGTCAATGTCGCTCAAGTGAAGTGAAATGAGTTTCGATATGTCGAGTGAAATTACGTCATAAATTAGTGATGACCTTTTTAGGTTACAGTTTTAGATGATCATTTACGATTACATTAATAAAAAATAATAAACCATTATTTGAATGTATTTCGTTCACGGTTACACATTATTGTTATAATTGAGACGTTTATTCACAAAAAATAATTTTTAAACTCGATTTATTTGAAAAAAACATCTTATACACCTTAAATACTTTTTTCAAATAAAAAATAAACTATGAAGTCTCTGACATTTTCAGACTTTGAAAAGTCAAAATACCGATTTGTCATTATTCTAAGCGAAATTATTACAAATATTATCAATAATTAAGCATTTTAAGAATTATTTAGACGCTGAAGAAGGCAAGGTTTTGTGGTAGATGGAGGATTTATATCTCTACTCTGACAATATTTCTTAGTTTGGAATTTCTGAAAATGTATCGAATAGAAGCAAGGATGAAAACGTTTCTGGAAAACTATAGCAACTATTAGAAGGAGACCTACGTACGACCTACGATATGGCCAAACGCCTATTGCTTTTGTCAGATATATTATATAGTGATCATGTTGTTTATGTTAAAATATGTTTTTCTTATTAAAAAGTATGTTCACCTTAAAAAGCAAAGATAAATAAACTTGCATCACTTACTATGTGGGTTTGTTTTATTATTTCTTTATACAAAAGTAACGAATTTTTGTTTAAAACGACATTAAATGTTGATGGTTTATACATTTGTGTAGGTTTAATAAAACTTAAATACCTATACAATTATATTTTCTTAAATAAGAAATGACACATTCAATGAGAGACTTTGTTTATATATTAATAGATCTTATTTTAATAATTATAATCTTTATTGTACAGAAATTCATACGTTATTATAATCGAAATCCTTAAAAAATTATGTAGAATGCTAATTAATTTCCATAATTTCCAATGTGTAAGTCTTGTGGTCTTGTGTTTAATTCTTAGTGGTCTCTTCTACACGCAACATTTTCTTCGGAATATTTAAAAAACGCGATATTTACAAACATTATTGTACTTAGAAACGTACATTTCCAAACTTTGTAACAATCCTTGCTCTAGAAATGGCATAAAAATTAAATAAACCGACATTTCTGAGTTTTCAATTGTATTTTCACTCACAAAATACCTATCGTATTATTTGACGTATAGAATCGAAGTATGATTCCGAATATTAATCAAAAACTTATTACAGAATACCGTTATTTGTCAAATATTTCATTTTTCACTCATAAATAGTTCAGCTACTCTACACTGTCCCTCGTTGGCGCTATGGTCGATTTTCACAATGTTACAGAATACGAATTTGACATTTCAACGCGGATTCGCGAGTGAATTCGAATATGTGATGTTAACAGAATCGACCTGCTGCTGAAGTAAGACATCATTTTTAATTGGAGAAAACATCGTTCATTATTTTGAATCTGCTCTCATTTAGACTTAACTCGTGTAAGCTTTTTAATGTATGTGTTCAAATTAACTTGTTTTTACAGTTTAGCATAAATTGATTGGAGTATTTTTGATGTACTTGATATGATGAGCTGTTATTTAAATAATCGTTTTGACTGGTTATATCATTTGCATAAACTGGTTTTAATAATTTGCTTGCCAAATTTTATACAAAACAGGGAATTGTGCATTTGATTAATTTCGGCCTGTTCAAAATAAGGCCCGGCATCGGATATAAAGAAAATATATAATGACTCTCTGAAAAGAGATTGGAAGTTTGTAGTAAAGACATATAAGAATCTTAAAATTTGCTGGAGTTTTATACTTTATTTGTATTTGTTAAAAATTATCTAATTACACCATAAATCATAACAAAAAAAAGAGTTATGAGTAACATAATTTATAAGCATTCACCTTATTAAAAAATCGAGGCTTTAGAAAAATGCTCACAACAAAAATTTCAGGTGAAATATTTCCGTTTTATTTAATCGCATCGCTTACCTTACAATTGTTAAAGAATATTTATGGTGCAGAATGTTAATACCGCTAAGTAATAATGTCTTCTTTTATAATGGAAAATGTTCCCGTTATTCGGTCTTATTCGGATTTCTTAATTAAAGTGCTGAGCCCCGAAATAAGAATTTAATGTAACGAGTTCGAGTCTATTTACACCTGCAGAAATGAACGTTTTATTTCACTGCTAAGAGTATTTGCGATTGTTTCTTCGTCGGGCTTTAAACTTGTTTAATTAAATAGTGTTATGGAGTGTTTCGTACGCACGTAAAGTATGGAACTGATTTCATCATTGGCAATAGGTAGAGAATATCGAGTGTTTATCTATGCAGTCTTTAAAAACATAGGGGATATAAGTAAGCGGAGTAGAATTAGCTTCTACTCCGATTACTTATATCCCCTATTTTTTTAGACTGCATAGATAAGCACACGGTATATGAATAAAACCTGAACTGCAAAAACAAACACAAACTGTATATATAGTGAAGGCAGGAAAAAAGTAATGCAGTAAATTGATCTACACGAAAACTAAATCTCGTATAAAAATATTTAGAAAAAAGGTAAAAGGTTCTGGAGTAGTGTTAATTTTATGTGAACCATACATGAGAAATATTACTGCATTACAAGTGAGAGTAAGAAATAAATGAAATAAAATGAAAAAGATTTTATTGCCCACATAGGATTATAAGAAAAATCAATGGGCGGCCTTATCGCTATTAAGCGATTTCTTTTAAACGTCTTTGGAAAAAGTAAATATAAACATTACAATAGATATTAAAACCTATATTGTTTATTTCAATTAAACTATTATTATGACTGCCGAATATGCCGATGATTATAATATCAACTATGCAAGTATAAATAAAAATATGGAAGAAGACGCTACAATCTTGCCTCGAAAATATCTTCCGCGCTGTTATATTAAACATGATATTAACTTTTTCATTTTAACTTCAGTTTTCACTATTTCTCTCAAAATGTTCAAAAAATTGTCAGATATACTCTGCAATTCCCTCAATATCTTCATATTAAACAAGACATAAACTTTTTCATTTAAACTTGTGGCCAAGTTTCCACTATCACTTGTAAACTTATTAGTTCGTCGTCAATATTAGTTCCTCTAAATCTCTGTTCTAACGTTGCTAAGCCTATCGTGACAACAATGTAATATCATTCTATATCCACCTGGTCATATTGAATAATCTAAATGCAAATCGCAAGGCAGATCATTGATTGACTTGTACACGTATATCTCAAGGTAATGAGTGACGTTTGAGTTCTATGTCGCGAGATGATTTCATTGAGTATTTAGAATTGCTATTAACATTTTATAGTTTTCGTTATTGATGCATTAAATAATTTTGTAATATATTGTAATATTATAAAGCGGTAAAGTTTGTTTAAGCAAGTTAATCTTCTAGCGGATCGATTTGTAAAGTTCTTAATTCGTTCTTATTCTATTAATTCATTATATAAAAATGGACTTAATATTTTGTACCTTTCATTTATTCTTCTATTTGTACGAAATAAAGGGGTTACAGAATTAAATCAAAATAAATACATGGTACTGTTTTGATTAATTTAACCAACGCAACGCGACGTGGGGATGATAGATCAAATGGGTGTCTATCATTCATGTTAGCAAATCTCGGCCAAAAATTATTGTATACTACAGCAATAGTATAACTTCACTTTTTTGCAAGGAGCGACGGAAAAAATAACATGAATAGAAATTGCAATATAGAGTATATTTTTTATTAATTTGACGAAAAACTGACGCAAAATTAAATTCCAGTTATTTTACGCCAATCTTCTCACACTTAGTTCACTGTAACCTTATATCAAAATTCTGCGTTTACGTATGATATAGTAAGCGTTTTTGTAAAAAAAAGATAAAAAGAAGAAAACTAGAACCGTTCAAAACAATGTCATGAGTCTAGGTTAATCTACATTATAGTGGCTTTCGAATCCCCAGTCAAAAAAGGTAACTTTTTATTTGTTTTCTATGAAATATAAGTAATAATAATATAAAAACCTTGATATCACAAATTTAGAAAGAACAAATACGGAATCACGCAACATAGCGTGTCTACGAATATTACCACGTCTTTATATTATTTACTCGTTATACGGAACTTACAAATGATTCTATTAATTTAAGCTTAAGTCATGGTCTATGATTTATCGTGAATATCAACGTTCATTACATTAGGTGATAGCTTGATTGTAATAGTGATTGATTGATACTGAAGCTAATAGAAATGAATTAAATGCTGAAAGCTCCACATTATTCTTTTCTTACCTTCGTCTATGTAAATGTAGCAAAATAGCCGTTACATTTTCCCTGTTTTTCAAGAAAATAAATTATCTAACCAAAACTATTCAATAAAATTTATAGATATATTTTTATAGAACTATAGCGATTTGTCAAAACCTGTCAAGGTTTTAGACGCATAAATTCTGCGACATTTTGCTTTTCACAAATATAAAAGGTACCCGCAAATTCATCGTCCATATTTAATCAAGTTTCCGAAACAATTATACAACTCTGCAAACAGCCTTTGTTTCTGAGCCAAGATAAAAATTAAAGACGATTCTCTTTCATGTTATATTGGATTTTTTGTTCTTTTTCCGCCCTGTAAACACGTAAAATTCATGTTTTGTTTTGTTTGTAACTTAACAATGAATTTTTTAAATTGTAATTCTAACGTAGTGAATGTAGAATTCTATTGTATTATTTATTGTTATTTTAAATCATATGAAATTCAGTATTCTTAATTCAAACATTCCTCCAGCAGATATTCTATTTGTATCCGAACAAAACCTTTGGAAATGTGATGTTCTAAATTCGTTCCAGTTGGAAGTACTTTGGTCACAGAAGATTGTCTTACTGGTATTAATTAAGCACGACAATACATTTTATACATAAGTATGGGAGCCGCAAGTCGGAATCCTTAACCCTTTCTATTCTACGATAATATCATTGGGATCCCAAGATCCATTTGCGGTTAGAAATACACCCACAACTAATTGTACAGCGTAATATGTGCGGTAAAGGGTCGCTTACCATCAATTGACAATGTATCCATTTAAATGAAAATATACCTAAATCTGTTTTTGTTATAAATATATTGTACGTCGACCATTAATTAAGAACTGGTGTTTTAACAGGAACCATAGAACGGATATGGGCAGAGGCTCATAATCATAATAAATAAATAATGAAAATATCATGTCAAATATGCATGTTGAATCAATATTCGTCTACATTTGACGTATTTGTCTCTCTATAATAAAATGTTCACGTAATTGTACAATAAATTTCAATTAATAACGCATCTAGCTAAACGCGAACAAAACTGACAATGATAAATATCATTTGAACAACTTTGAAACCGCTGTTGTATTATGCGCATGTTTGTAAAATATTAGCCGCTTATACAAACCCATGTTTATTTTACACGCGCAATTGTATTATTATACTTCCGCGATATAAAACTCATTTCGCGTGTAATAAAAAATAAAGACCGTTCGGCAAAGCCACAACAGCAACACGACTCTTATTTGGCTGTAAATTTCACCTTTTGATTATAATATTTTTTAGCTGGTTTTAGGTTGTATTTTAACACATATTAAAGTAAAGAAATGCACAATCGCCCCGTTTGTTTTCTCTGACAAGATGAAAATTGGAGGCTGGTATGTTGCAGTTTATGCCCCGTTTAAGAAACAATGAAGATCCGTAGCTGATATAAGTATCTCGATACGTGATACCTACTAGCGTTACGCATACATGAGAACTTCTGTTGGTTTATTTTAAGTAAAAGTATTGTGTTCCGGACATTCGAACAAACGATAAGTATACAACATCTCAGTATGTTAATCTATTACCTTATTCTTTGACATCTGAAGCAAAAATAAATACACATATAGAAGATTAATGACCCTTAATAAAATATATCCCTTGTTGTAAGTTAGGTTCAGAACAGATGTTGCAGACTTGTGGTACTTTTTGTAAGATCTAAGTTCGGGATCACGTTCTTCTGACGCTAACTGTAATTTACTAGAGAAAGTACCGCGGGAATAACTACTGATACTTAATTTAATAACGGATCGTTTTTCCACGTCTAGACATTCATTTAAAATATTTGTGTCCATGAACTATATTTTGTAAGTTAAATAAATAAAAAAATACATTTCACTTTTATTTCTATTAATTAACAAAGGTAAATAGGCAAAAATATTCGGTTTAACAGGCCATCGTGTCCCTATAGGTCTCTTCAATGCAATCCCAGGTCAAGGCTAGAAAACCATTATTTAAAGCTTTTTAAATGTAAGTCAATATCTTTCAATTGTTCATGACATTTTTATTTTTAGTTTTCCGTACTCATGTTTTCCCACTCCTAAACAAATTCGATTATCTCATACTTAAAGGGATAAAATAAATGTTTGAAAAGAGTGACTGATAAATAATGTTGTTATCAAGAAATCATTTCCTGTTTCCCAAATCCCGAGGGGACAGTATTTCAACAAGGGATTCCCTTATTTTACATATAAATAGTTAAACATTGGAGATGTCACAGGACCTACGTCACATGTCAAATTTGATTCTGGGTATATCTTACTATAGTGTAAGATCCGGCTGCATTGATCTGCAGGTATCTGTTTATTTGATGAAACTAAATTTTTATGAATGACAATTGTTAGTAGAATACAACAGGGTTGCCTATTAATATTTCGCGGCAATTACCTTTGAATAAATACTTTAAAATTTTGGAATTTTTGAAATCGTATCTATATATGTTTTTTAAGTTAATCCGAAAAGAAAATGATGGGGTAAATAGAAATAACAATAGTTGCCAGCTTTCAGTCATCCGCCATCTATGGGTTGCTGGGTGTAAACAGATATAATATTATTGATCATTATTGCCTACTATACCTAACTATTTACTATATTCTACTAACTATTATCACTCATTAAAATTTAGTTTAATCAAATAAATAGATACCTGCAGATCCATGTAGCCGGATCTTGTACTACTATATAAAAGTCGTAATAATTGTTTTCAACCTTAACATAAAGGTTTCCCACGTACAATCATATGAAAATCAATTGCTGTATGTTAGTCTCGAAAAAAATTGAGAACGTCTGGAATGATTTGGTGAATTTTGAATTTTATACATTCCGGGAAAGTTTATAATGTGAAATAATTGTAAAAAAATATAAACAAGTAATAATAAAAAACCACTTCAATTTCGCATAAAAATATTTCGTACCTATTAAATAAGTTATGTACAAAAATGCCAGTACGAAGTTTGACGAAGCAGCTAATCCTACTAATATTATATATGCGAAAGTTTGTGAGGATGTGTATATTTATGTGTTTGATACTCATTCACGCAAAAAACTCTGATCCGATTATGATGAAGTGGTGTACATAATACATTTAGGTAAGGGTTCAGAATTACATTCAGGCTACTTTTGATCTCTATTATGTTAGAAATTGTGAGCAATAAGTCATGTTCAAATAATAAACAAAGGATTCATTTGCAGAAGTAAACCATTACATCTCACTACAAATAGATACCTAATAATTAACTCGTTCTAATAAAAATAATAATAAAAAATAATTTCGGAAATCAGTAAACAATTAGTATATTTTAAACAAATTTTTCACAAACAAATTCGCATTAGTAGCAGTAACTAAAAATAACGCTTATTCAGATGCGTACTTCGTAAGTAAAAATAGAAGAAAATCCTCACATTAAATTCATTGTTACGTAAATGTTATCATCTCCTTCCTGTGAATTTATTACTCTGTTATCTAAATCAATTTGTCGGCTGTAATAAAATACTTTCTATCGGAACAAATGAAGCGATTCTTGTGACATAGACTTTTTTTTGTTTCTAATGGCTTTATGCTAAAACGAAGTAGATATGTATAAATGATCTGTCTTTGTTTGAGGTGATATTTAATTTTTAAGTCAAAACACTTTTGCTTTGTGGCTTCTAAGCCTCGCGATACAGATTCTTAGCAAAGTTATTTACTTCAATTATTTGAAATTTATTCGTACCTACGTCTTCGACTTATCTTGATATAGAAATGAGCATGTAATTAATTGAAATTTTGAATCATAATACCAATTGTTGTCGCGCACACATTTCCATTACAGCAAATGTAATCAATTTATACATATAATAAAATCGTAGACTAGCCGTGTCTGTACATTTAATATTTTCAAGAAAAAAATAGTGTTTCGTGTTTCATTTATGATTATAAACTCAAAACAATGATTTTTAGAATTTTTGTCTGTTTGTCGGTTTGTCTGTTTGTCGGTTTGTCTGTTTGTCTGTTTGTCTGTTTGTCGGGCGTTTGTACGCAGTGAACTTCGAAACGGCTTAACCGATTTAAATACGGTTTCGATAATGTATTACGGCTAGCCCCCCGGAGGTTTTAGTGTTTATTTCATTCAAATCGGTTAACAAATAAAAAAGATATGAGGGTTCAAAGTGATTAATCAAAACACATCATCAATGCGAGGTACATTAAATTTAATCTTTTAAGTGTTATTTAAAGCACTTTTTATTGATAAATGTAGCCTTCTCTTGATCTCGAAAGTAGATTACGATCATGGGGCTAATCACAACAAAGACTAACCAACATGCAGAAGATATTACTTGCGTCCATAAGTAAATATGTGTTAAATCCATGGAAACATCAACTCTTTTATCCTGAGAGTACATGACAGATTTCCAAAATGTCAATATTTTTCAAAAAAAATTAAAATACAATTATTAGAATTATATAAAGCTGAACAGTGACACTTTTGTTATTTTTAATGTAGGATATACTTCGAACTTAAACCTTTTACGAGATATATTTTTACAAACGTACGTTTCTAAATCTTAAAAATTGTCATACCACCTCTACTTCGAAAATCCACAAAGTACAGAAATTTGTAGTCCACGCGGGCGAAGCCGCGGACGGAAAGCTAGTACATAAATAAATTTTAACTCACATGTATATGACTGCGTTTCTTTTCTATCGTCCAGCGGGCAAACGAGCTGAAGGGTCAACTGATGGTAAGTGATCACCGCCGCCCATATTCATTCGCAATGTTAGGTATCGCGAATGCTTGCTTTTAGGTATTTCTAGGCTTTTTCTTTGCTCTATTAGTATTTCCTGTTATTGTATTACAAATGCTTGACTTCCCTTCCATTTTGTGTATTACTTACCCCCAACCTGAACTAGAAATTCAAAATTCAACAATGATAGGTTTTCTAGTATTAATATGGTAACGATGAACAATTAACATTATATTACCTGACATACAAATAAAGAATCTTTGCAAAACATACATAAACTCCGATAAATGGTACATAAAACCGAATTGCCCTGATGTAACAATACCAATTCGTAATGAGTTAAATCAACTAGATCATCAATACATATAATAAAATCGTAGCAAGTCAAAATTTGTACATTGAATATATTAGGGAAATTTTAATACAGGGCGTTAATATAAGGGATACAGAAGGCAAATCAATATTTTTTTTCTTTCATGTCTGTCTGTCTGTCTGTCTGTCTGTCTGTCTGTCTGTTTCTTTGAACATCTACTCCTCCTAAACTACTGCATGGATTGAGATGAAAATTTAGACAAATGCTGATTATATTATAGGCTAACATAATATGTATGATTTATCCCGGAAAATCAAGGGGTTCCCGTGGGATAGAGGCTTACAAGTTTATATTGTTTTTGACTGTACTTAAGAGTAGCAGGGCGATTTTTAAGAAAATATAATTGTATAGGTATTTAAGTTTTAAGATACCTACACAAATGTATAAAACATCAACATTAAATGTCGTTTTATCAAAAATTCGTTACTATTGTATAAAGAAATAATAAAACAAATCCACATAGTAAGTGATTCAAGTTTATTTATCTTTGTTTATTAAGATGTACATACTTTTATAAGAAAAACATATTTTAACATAAACAACTTGATCACTATATAATACTCGTATATCTGACAAAAGCAATATAGGCGTTTGGCCATATCGTAGGTCGTACGTAGGTCTCCTTCTAATAGTTGCTATAGTTTTCCACAAACGTTTTCATCCATGCTTCTATTCGATACATTTTCAGCAATATTCCAAACTAAGAAATATTGTCAGAGTAGAGATATAAATCCTACATCTTCCACAAAATTGCCTTCTTCAGCGTCTAAATAATGCTTAAAATGCTTAATTATTGATAATATTTCTAACAATTTTGCTTAGAATAACGACAAATCGGTATTTTGACTTGTCAAAG
>LQNK01000311.1:401800-442804 GCA_001586405.1 Phoebis sennae | reverse complement strand
CTAGAAATTCAAAATTCAACAATGATAGGTTTTCTAGTATTAATATGGTAACGATGAACAATTAACATTATATTACCTGACATACAAATAAAGAATCTTTGCAAAACATACATAAACTCCAATAAATGGTACATAAAACCGAATTGCCCTGATGTAACAATACCAATTCGTAATGAGTTAAATCAACTAGATCATTTGGGCAATAAATTAAGTGACCGTAATCAGGGGACCGATTATTCTCGTATTTATTTAACAAATTGGATGACTGTTGACCTCATCGAAACCGAATTGAGAACTGACCGTAAAATTATATTCTATTTATATTATAAAGTGAAGTCCCTTGTCCTATATTTATTAACCAGAAATTATAGAAAATCTTTTTCCTAGTACAAGCAAGCAAAGTTTACTATCTAAGGCGCGTACTAAATCGATCGTTCAATCAATTAATATTCACAAAAAAAAAATAAAAAATTAACAATACCAGTTCCATTTTCTCCAACAAAAAGAAAACAAACACATTCCCAACATCTTGGAAAATATTGGCTAACGACCTTTGAAGTATCTATCACAAAGCGTGGAAATCATGTCGAGCAAAATCATTTATTATTCGTTCACTCCTGATTTTATTTCGCCAAAGAATATCTCAATAGTACATCTATATTCTGGATAAATCGTCAGTGATTTTTTCGTTGACGTGTGATATGTTCGACTCATGAGAATATGGTCCCAAGGCTTTTATCCGTATGGATCCTATATAATATAATAGCTGCTGGTTTTATTTTATTTCATAGTCAGTGTATGTCACTAGTTTATTGAATTAGGTTAGGCATTTACTGAATATAGTATTCCGAGAACTAGGACCATTTTTAGGTTAGTGTTTGTGACACTTACTTACCTTACTTATATTTACCCGTGTAGTTGAATATGTGTGGTGAGAATACGTGTGTCGTCACCCCATTTACGCCCTTCAGCAATAAAATATTGGGAGCCGAGCATTGCACGATTGGGCCAAGCTCCCAAAGGTGAAATTACTACCCTCCAGCAGAAGATTGCTGCGAAGCAGTATTACATTATGTTTCGTACGGTGAGTCCCATCCTGTTTTACTCCTCACCCAATTTCCCATCAGTATCCCCTCCGTTTCCTTTCAAGCCGGTAAGGCATCGGAGGAACTCTGATGTTGTAGATGTTCATGGGCTTGGTCGATTACTTAAAATCAGATGAACCGCATGCTACATGCGGTGATGCCTATGATGATGTCTCTCCTAATATACCCGGCATGGAACTGCAGCCCAAGTGAGTTGTGTATAAATTGAATGATATTTGCGGTACTAGTTACGGTACCGCCAATTATTGACGTGATTTGAAACAAGGGAATACTATTGATACTAAAAAAATATATCAATATTACGACAATTGTACTTGAAAGAAGAAGAATATATTTAATTTGGGGCGCATATTCAAAAAATGCCGATAAAATCCGCTCCTGGTAATATAAAGACTTCATATAAGTGAACTGGTATTAAAATAAGAAAGACGAAACGTTTAATAATAATAAAATGAAGTGAGAAAATTTTAAGTAACACATTTAGCTCTATCGCACGGTACAGAAGTAATAACATTTTTAGTAAGTAAGCGTGAAGTAGTCTTGTTTGTATGCATTGAAAACTAACTCAGAATTTTAAAAGCCGGAATTTCGTATTCATAAGGTGTGCTTGTAAGAATATATTTAGTTGAAGTCCAAGTTGACTGTATAAATTTTAGTATCTTTGTGAATGTCGGACCCACTTCAAAATGTCATGTTACGACCCGCGTTATAACCTGAACATTTTCGTCTGGCGTAGCTTAATTAGACGGTCATTAAATGTGGGATAAGAGCATGGATAATGTATAGTTGTACCTTAACTGAGAAGGGGACAACACAATTGACTTAATTATAAACACCAAAAATAATTCCGAAGCCAAACCCTAAATCTGCCCGCAAGGAATGGACACTTTGATACTATTTGCGTTATAAGAAGAAAGCATGTAATGATTTTTCTTTTTCAAAGAAATAAGGTCATCGTACACAGCAACTTTAATTATATTTTCGATTTTACTAGACGCATTTTTGTACATTTTTTCAACGTCATTATCTTTGAGGATTGTTTTCTTAGTAAAAAAGCAGAAATTCAAACAAAGAATAATATTAAACAAATAATAATAATTGGCTTCGATATTCTGAGAATTTCCATTGAGCATAGAAAAAACCATTAATCACAACGATGCCTAAAACAATTATAAATCCGAGGATAATGTCTGATTTCACGAACGTACAAACACATAAATCACGTCCTTGTCGGCTGCATCTCAACCAAAGTGACATACTATTTAGGCGTGACCCTTTGCTGAAACAAATAAAGGCCACAAATGAAACGGACCGGAAGGTTTGTTTTCTGAACTTATTGTTACCGGATTTCTATAAATGCCATAGGAAAATCTGCACCACGGGCGGCGTAAAGTGCGTCATGAGCATTCAACACTTTAGATCAATTTAGGGTCAAAATTAAATACAATCAGTCGTCCCTGGTCTAAACAACGCTGTTATAGTTATTTCCAAATGAACAATGTGTTCCTTGATGTCTTGATTTAACATAAAACTTTATACTTTAATAATGCCTATTTCCAATATATACTGTAAAATCTAATAACTTAAGTAAACCTCAAAACTGGTACACTATTTCGCTATGAACTCAGTATGATACAAAGGCCGCATAAGAATCGGATCGGTTTTTTTTTTATTACTGGAATATTTGAACTGCTAGATTTTAATAATTCAAGTGCAAATAACTTTTGAAATGAATTCATAGGAAGTGTCTTTGTTATTCTCTTCTATAACGTTTTATACCAATCAATTAATGAAAATTTCCTGTAGAGTTTGTAAGGCCTGATGAAGTAATTAAATAACTGATACGCTATTTTGGCGTGGCCCTCAGGCCGAAACAAATAAAGGCCGCATACGTATCGGACCGGAAAGTTTGTTTTCTGAACTTATTACACGTCCTTCCGGCTGCCGGATTTCTTTCAATGCCGGGAAGTTTGAACTGCCAGATTTCAGTAATTGGACCGTTAATGGATTTTGAAATTGACTCATAGGAAACGTTTTTGCTAATCTCTTCCTTAACGTAGAAATTTACACCATTCGATTACTTCAAATTTATTTGTAATTGCTGTAAGATGAAATATTTAAGAGGCACTTCAATACTAAATTCTTGACAAATCTATTAATTTGTTCAATTATGTAAATATTACATTCATTCAGATTTTTTGAATACGAAGTACTATTTGCTTTTTATCACCCTATGTTATTTATTATTTGCCCGCATTTATATTTCTAAATTATCAATGAAATTACACATTTGTATAGTTTAACAGTTCATGTATGAAAACAAAAATATTATTATGTTTGATAAATAATAAACTTTACAATATAAAATCCTAATTGAAGCCTTATTTACCTGAAAATCATCAATCAAGTCTAATATAGCCCGTTCCCGTTTTAATCATCCACCAATTTGTCAATAACGGCCCAATGAGTCGAAACTTGGTTCATTTCATTTAGTTAACAAGTCAATTTGCCCTTGATACAAAAGTCAACATTTAATTTGTTAATGACTTAATATTTCCCCTCAATCCTTTTCTTCGACTTATTGGAAACCATTCTAAGTAATGAGAAAATTTAAAATTATATTAGGAAAAAGAATTATTGAAATTAAAAAAGATTTTTCTTTTATTATTACTTTAATTTCAAAATGCTATGGCTAACATTTGCGTACAATTAAATAGAACAACTTACGTTACAATATTACGTTAATAGAATCACAAAGCACTCCTGTAAAAATATATAACACGAATAGACATGTAAAAATTAATAAAATACGACGTAATAAGTGCCAAATCGGAGATGAGCGCTGGCAGGGGTCTTGTGGCGTATCCCAAAATGACGCACATCCTAGCGACCGTGTAAACCCTGAATAAAGTGGTACCCAAATCGACCGGCGGGTCCGTTGTTAAATATAATGCTCCGACAATCCAAAAAGGTGCCAAATTCTTCAATTCCGATAGATATGCCCGTCGCACGATATCGGTGTTCGTGAATAAACCTTTATTTACCCATGTCAAAGCCGTTAACGGGCTTAAAGCCAAGAGCTTTACCGCGAGAAGGGCCGCGTGCACCATGTATGTCTGTGTAAGCGGTGTTTCCAGGGATATCGTTATCGTCTTCGCGGTATTACATACTGGGTTCTCGTTTAAATTAATTTCATCAACACCGTTCATTACGTTGAAAGTAGGAAACGTGACATCGTCAGTTACGTCAAAATTGACTTTGAATCTTTGATGCGTAGACAGCAGAGTGATTTCTATTTGAAAAGTATGAAGTTAGTACTCAGAATCACTACATAGTATAAAACAAAATTGCTTTCTCTGTCCCTATGTCTCTCTGTTTGCTTAAATCTTTAAAAATACGCAACGGATTTTGATGCGTTTTTTTAATAGATAGAATTGTTCAAGTTTATATGTATGAAAACATCATACATTAATAATAATTAAATTCATGTTAACATAAATACTTGTATTATTGAAAAAAAGGGTCCTCAGGAACTCCTTCTACGTGCGTGAATGCTTAAACTAATTTGATTTACTTAAGTCTTATCTAGACGTACATTGTGTAAATTATTTGAGCAAAGAAACTTGACCTAACTCATGTCTATCTCAGATAATGCGAAGTTTATATGAGCTTAGTTAAACCAAATTAGTTTAGTAGTTTAACACATGTTACTAAGTCTATAGAATCGAGGATTTATAGACGAGTAGGAAATTATGATGTGATGAACATTGTAAATTTCTACTGTCTGGGTGTTAATTTATTTATAGTATGCTGAGAGGAAATATTTACAAAAAGAAAGCATGTTTATATATGTCTATCAGTTATCTAGTCTCCATAGTGTACTATGCTTGATTTGGAACTAGATGGCATTGCGTTAAATGTCCAGGAATATTTTGTTTATTTATTTTTCATACCTCACGTTAAAATTCAAAATACCAAAATAATACAAATATAAATGTATTTATTGATTCAAATACTCAGAATGATGTCTGAAATCCAGTGTGAGTCCATGCGCTTCTGAACTATGTGAAAAACCGTGTATCGGTATATCTGTATGTTGAAAAACAATGCATCGATTTCTGTTATCTAGGTAAATGATATCTAGAAATTTTAATAATACAGCAATTAGTAAAAGTAATTAATCCAAGTTGATATTCTGCGAATTTATTCCAAGTATAAATAGAAGATAGACGGTTCACGCAATATTCAAATAGAGATTTACAATCTTAAGCAAAGTTAAACACCTTAAATGTCAAGTGTTCTTTACGTGGAGTTTCCAACGAATTTCAATTTGATTTAGTCGTGATACTACACCCAATCATTTTATTTATACGTTAGTTATATTAAGTAATTATAAAATTATAAAAAGTAACAATATTTTATGTGTGGCGACGGTTTAATGTGTCAACACCTCATTTCCACCCGTGGGTTTCGTAAGAGGTGACAGAGGGTCTTTCTGCTGCATAACATCGTCAGCCATAAAAAAGTGGGAGCCAAGCACGTATTTCCAACCTATTCCTCTCCCAACCTCCTTCAATTTTGCCTCAATTTCCCATCATTAATCCTCTTCTTACCCTCTCTCTTTCCTTCATGCCGGCAAGGTATCTGTTACAGTTTGATGTTGTAGATGTTCATGGACTATGGTCAGTCACTTAACATCAGATGAACCGCTTGCTATAATGTAAATAAAAAAAAATATATTATAAACATGCTTGTTATTTTTATTGCTTAAGCAATTGAATTGATTTGATATTTGCCCAAGGCAGTTTGTAATCATGATTTATAATTTCTTATTCTGGTTCAACCAAACAAAGTACTAAAATTATATTAAACTAAAATACTTAATTTTTTCATGTATAATATTGAATAATTGTACTATTGTAATATGTTCAAAATCAACATTATTTTCATACGTTACAGGATCAAAACCGTAATCAGATTTTTTTTTACTATAATCCGATTTCTGATTAGTGTCTGAAAAGTTATGTATTTCGCAATAATTCACTGGTTACAAAAGTATCTTAATAGAAATAAAGCAAATACAGCAATAACATGTTTATCAGACCAAGTCTCATATTGCCCCTCGGTATTCATACACGACACATCCTCCCATATAACTGGTAATCGTAAACGACACAAAGAAGGCAGCTTCAATCAGCATTCGGGGTAACCTTGTCACGTAGCCGAGAGCAGCAATCATCCGAGCGATAACAAACGCTCTGAGCAACATTATAGCAGTTTTTTCATCTGGTGATGTCGTCATATACAACGCTGCTACTAACCAAAAGGGAGTGAGATTCTTCAAGTCACTAATATTCGCGCGTTGTACCTTCTCTGGGTGACAGACTATAGACGCAAGAGGCGCCAATGCAAGCAATTTTAATGCTAATATCGCCGAGTATAGAAAATAACTCTGCATCAGTTGAGAACTTTGCGCGTGACCTTTCATTTTATACGGAAAATTTAGTCTTTCTATGATTAATGAATAAATACTTAAATCAATGCGTCTGATATGACAATGATAAAAATGAAGGATGTGGTTGAAAGCATGGATTAAAGAAGTTTTGATCACAGAGGTTTTATTACCCATTAAATCTTTTGAAAATTACATGTTACATAGAGTATAAAAACAATTTAATTAAGAGTATAAAAAAAATTCAATTTACATAAAATACTTATTGTCATTAAAATTAAATGTTTACTATATATATGAAACTGAAAATATAAGAAAAATCTCAACATTCTTCATATAATTTAAAAGGCGATTATTTCTTAAAACCTTTCCATTGAGTGCTGTACTGCTTGATTGGGTTCACTGATTCCAGATGAACTATTCCTTTATTTTTTCCTAAGCTCGCTTGGAAATCAAAGTGAAATTTTAAAGGTTTCTCTTAATACCACTGAAATGTTATCGAGTATTAATTATTCATGAACAAATTCTATTTCTGTTACTTAATCTATGAAGCGAAAACTTGCGTAGGCGTGTTGCGATGCGATTTTCGTTAAGTTAAAAATAAGTTCGTAAAGACTTTATTGTCCTAAACAGATAAGAGTTTTTTTCAGGGCGATCGTTTTCTTAACAGCTGAAGTTGTAAATATAACATTATTTATTGAATAATAGGGATCCGCTCGCGCATTCACTTGGGTAGACTAATTTGTCGCATATGGTACAGAATTTAAAAATATAAACGAAACCTCGTATTGAATATAAGCTAGATTATAAATTAATAAACTACGGTTAATCATGATATAAACAAAACAAAAATTGTGGCCCACATCCATGAAAGTTAATTCCGACGTTCAAAGAAGAAAAAGTTGGCGGTCATTTTCAAAGCAATTTCCTTCATAATGAAGATATTTTAGCTTCTCCAAAAAACAAGTTGCCTAAGTTGTTTTGCAAGGCAAATCGAGCTTTCGGCGATGGCTGAGCCACGAAACTTCTAAACGAAATCATAATTGAGTTGTTATAAAAATACTCCTTTATACTTGTGAAAGATTATCCTCAAATTCATTTTCACGTAAACCTTCTTTAATCAGATGAAATATTCGCGTTCTTTGTGTTTTCAGTATATTTCCATTCTGTACAATAGTGAGACGTCATAAAAATATATAAGTCGTATTATTCTACTCTTAAAATTTTACCGTACTTTTTTATTGTTGTTTGTAGTTTCTTAATTGCATCGTATTTATGTGGCAAAAAATCGCATAAAATACATATTTTTAAAAGCTAAAGATTTTTTAGTGGATTTAAAATGCTGAATTCAAAGCAAACTAAAAACGTATGTTTATACGTATTACCGAACATGAACACGAGAAGTATAAGTAGCCTCAGGAGGATAAAAGTAATTATGAAGGAAGGTCTTCATTTCATTAGCAACGTTAATACGACCAAGATAATGCTAATAAGAAAGATAGTGGTTTACACTCAACTATTATTTACTGTGCTTGAGTGTATACTATAATATGTGCTTGAGTGTAATCCCATTTAATCCAATTATTGCTGTACTTATCAAATTTTCATGTGAGTGACTATGCTTGCCGTAATGAAAATAAAGATTCTTTAAACCGAGACCGACATTGTAATTATTAACGTATAAACAATTCCAAACATGATATAACAATTGGTAATGGATGGGAAAAAACAAGACCAAACATTTGACACATAACGCACCCTACTTCTTTATTCATTCCCCCATAAAGTGGCTTTTATTCTATCAGGCCTCATCTCCACGGACCGATTATATGATAAGCCCACATCAATATGTAAAACGTTAATCCCAACCTGAGAGCAGTGACGGCGACGTAGACAAATGGCGCATAATACAAGTCACCCTGTCCATTCTCCAGTTATATTTCACGAAGCAAACCCTCCACGCCTCTCCTTGATTGCAACAAAACAAAATGGCCTGTGAAAATTTATGTTTGAACGCTCTGAAGCGTTTGTTGGAATTTCATTTTAGTTTTAGTTTAACTGTATGCTCATAACAAGTTTGCGGTATTTAAATGAAAAATTTTAAACTATTAATTTTGATAATAAAGTTTAATAAACGGTAATATTAAGCTTCGCATATTCGTATATTTAATAAAGAAAGAAACAAACAACTTTTTCACAAACAAAAATATAATAGTTGAATTTTGAAATTAAAAAAAAAATCTCATAGGTTAAATGTCTGTCTGCATTTAAGATTTATTTGTACACAGAGGTACTGGACTGAAAGTAGATTACAAAGTGTCGGGTTACAAAGGCAACGTGCGGTTAACGGGTCGGGGCTTATTATCCAATTGTCACGATAAAATTGGGTTTTAAATTCATCAAAATAAGGTTTCTCTGTGAGAGCAAAATAGCTAAGGTTTGATAATTTAGAAAGCTAATAGTGTATGATGTATGATCTGATTATAGATTTAGAGTAATTCTTTTAAATGTTACGAGCGCGGGAAGTTTTCAAAAAATACTGTAAATCCAATGGAAAAATAATATAAAAATCTATTGGTGTTTGAGGAAATATGGAAGTGGAATTTCTAACATAAATTACCATAATAACCGATATCAAAGAGAATTCCTTACTATACGGAAGTGGAGATACCATCTATTCCATTTGTAGTTATGATTAAAGATATCCTTCGATGCTTGTTCTATGTTACAACTAAGATAATAGAGAAATCTGCGCAATATATATTTAGCTAATTTGCTCGGTTATGTTGTATTTATAAAAAAATATTCTCTTTATATCGGTCCTTTTTTATATGTAAATCGAACAATATATCTTACGGCTGACTAAAAGAAAATGTAAAAAAAACATATAATTAAAAATTAATGTATCTATGAGTCACACATAGTCTATTATGAGCGCACTCAAAATTTTCCCAGACTGTTGAAATAACCTCACAAACTCAGTCACGTAAGCACTATCTTATTCACTCTTACAAATTTACAAAAGTCACATCACAGACACAACCATATAATTATATACATTACTTTAATTCAGATATTAGCTTTATAAAATTTTAGTTTAATGAAAGAGACTCTTCACAACACATCTTCACTAGTGTGGGGATTAGAATACTGTATAATTTAAAGTATATTATTTTAGTAACGATAAAGATTTTTTGTATATTGTATTTATATGATTAAGACGCCAATGCAAAGGAATATTGAGTCAAAGAAATTTCTTCGGTAGTCATTCAATAACGGAAGCGGGCCTATTTCCTTAAAGGCATTTAAAAATTGTCATCAAAAAGCTATTTAGAATCATGAATCGAGAAGTTAAAGATAACATCTTCGATATAATGGTGTTGTGGATTTACATTAATAGGAAAATTTTGAATTTTAAAATCTGTTGTTCAAACGTAAAAATGAAGCATAAAAATTCCTAATTTTTTAATTTCTCTAGATAATTATAAAGCTACTAATGGCGTCTTACATCTTTCCTACAGCATATACATAATTACTTACTTGGTTGAACGTCGAAGTTCATTCAATCGGAAAATTACTATTTGTGATTTGAATTTTAATAAAAATGCAAGAGGAACATTTAGGCTTGCTATTCGTAGCCGAGCGTCTGTATTTTTTCGTGTTACTGCAATAACAGTAATAAAATATATGTTTTTCAAATCCCTCACGTGTATTAAAAGAACAGATCGAGGTCATCCAACGACTTTATTTCAAAGTAGATTTTAATTTCCACCATCGAATAAAACTTTACCCTACTCAGGCACTGCGTGTCAAATCTATACATATAATAAAACAGTAACCGAACCATTTCTGTACATTGAATATTTTTCAAAAAGAGTAATTGGTATGCAATATGTATGTTCTATAGGTACCAAAACCATGATTAGAATTTTTTTTTCTGTTTGTCTGTTTGTCTGTTTGTCTGTTTGTCTGCTTATCTGTTTGTATGTGCGTCAATCACGTAATAACCACTGGGCAGAATTTTATAAAATTTCACAGGATGATAGACCAATATTAGGTGCAACTTATAGGCTACATTTTATTTAAAAAAATATATTTTTGGGGTAGCTCTCTATACATGTAAACGGAGGGTAAAAAAATAAATTCGCGAATACATCATTGAGTGAGATTTCATTGGAAAGGTCTTTAAAAATGATATCGAGGTTTCTAAATGCGTTTTCTGCTAAAATAAATATTTTTTGAGATATATGCTTCTAAAGTCGTGAAAATGTCATACCACGTGACAATGTCAGATTTTGGTTGAGTTGCGGTCATGCCTTTTTTACTCTTAACGTATGATTAAGACGTTAAAACACTCAATGAATCCTCAAAGACCTTCAAAAAATAACTAACTCTCTGCCCGCGGCTTCGCTCGCGTGGGCTTCAATTTTCTGTATTTTCGAAGAAGCGCGCGCTCTGTGAGATTTTGGTCAAACCTATTTCCATAGAATATTATAAAACTATAGACATGCGCATATATAACTGGTCCTGTGATCGTATTTTTTTTAAACTTTTGTTGTGCTCCTCTAAAAATACAAAACTTAGTAGCCCACGCGTGCGAAGCCGCGGGCGGAAAGCTAGTTCTTTAATAAAATCCACGATTTCGAAATAAAAAACAGCATAAAATCTACAATCTACAGCTAACGGGTTTGTTCTTTGAAAAATCGAACCAATCTGATTCATTAGCTATTTGTATTACCTTTTTATCGAAATGAAATAAATCATCAAATTCCAATCCGTAATTTGATAAAACTTGTCTAATCAAAATTCTGGTTCGAAGTTTTATTCGAACTTCCAATCGTTTTATTACTCTTAAAACAATGTTTCAATTTATAATGAATTGGTAGCTATGAACCAATTCATTTGAAATACTTGCCGAATATACGTTCATTTTAATGGACTTTAATTTTTTTTTTTTATGAAATAAGGTCATTTCGAGCCAGTTATCCTATTTTACAGGACGTTCAGACTATATAATTAAACACGTAAAAATAATAACAAAGGTAAAGCGTTGTTAAATTATTATTTGAATATGTTCTCGACGCGTCATAATTGACACGGTGAAAGCACGGAAGCTACTTTTATTAGGTTTCATAGTCCCTCATTATAATTATTTTTGTGTTTTTATATGTATTCTGAATATCCTGTTAAAAGTTTGAAGGCTTTTTGCAAAAAAATAGAACCGACTTCTTCACATTAAAAAGTAAGTGTGGTATACATAAAAAACGGTCGAATTGAGAACCTCTTCCTTATTTTGAAAGTCGGCTAAAAAGGCCAATGATGTTCAGTATAAAATTGTATGTTAGTGAGCATGTTATATCTTGCCATTTAGTATATGTTTAGAGGTCACGTTCGCTATAAACGAGTTCATTAAGGGAGCAGCCCTAGCTTAGCTTTATAAAGGCCAACCGCGCTGTGACATCAATTAAGGTAAATTATAAACGAGACAACTACTAATGATGAAACTCGTCGACACCTTAACTACAATCAAGAAATAGAATGTAGCTGTAAATTACGAAGTAAAATTACTTCGTTTGTTACGTCTACGTTATAGAAAAAATACATGGTTGAAAAAGAACCAACACTTCATGTTTAGTAGTAATGATCACCACCTACCACGCTATAAATTTGTAGGTACTGTCATTTATAGGAAAGAAGAGTCTTTTGACGTCTGTCTTCCCAGCACATCTGGAAAAATTTAAGCAGGCCTAGGCCTCATAGGCCACGTAAACACTTACCATCAAACGTAAATGTGGCGTAACGTTCACCTAATAAATATTAAAAAATTGATAAAGACGTAAAAGGATAGATAGTTAAGTTTCCAATATAAACATTTCAATCAATTTTTGTGGGGAGGTAGTAATGGCTTATATGAATATCTCAACCAATATGTCCGAAGTAATGTCTGACTCAAAGATTCTTCATGCATACAGTTAAACGAGACTTTCAACCTCAAGCCTTTCTTGTTATCGAGCCTTTTTTCAAGCGATTTCGATTTAGTGTTAGTCACTTATCAAGTGACATATTTTCTCGGATGCCAAAATAGTGTCGATGCCTACACTGGCAAATATGCGAGATATTTTGATGTCACCTTCATTTTATCTCGATAAGTATGTGGCCTGATATGCCTGGTAAAAAATGCCTTATATGCTTTTTAGTTGTTTAGTTTCAAATTCTATAAAAGTAAATAAACACAACGTATACGTTTAAATCTTTACATATTATTATATTATTTAAATGTGTGTTATCAAAAAAGAACTATTTCATTTCAATAAGGACGAATATTTCCAGACGTAAAAAAATGAGTTTTAATAAAAATTAGTAAACACAGACTCTGATCAAAAACTAATAAAATACAAATACTTCCTCTTGCCTGTAATTTATTCCTTTCTTTTATATTTTAAAACAAGCAATGCGATACATTATTGATTGATTGATTTAGGTCTATAGGCAAAATGGCGTTCTAATAAAAAAAATAAACTTAACCAATTTATTTGACTATTCATTCAATACTATTTTAGCAATTCTACTCTAAATTAATTTGTACAATATTATTGGCGTGCGTTTGTGGCTGGCATCTCAGACGGTTTGCGGCTATGTCAGCGTGATGTCGGAATCAGACAATTATCTTGTTCATTGATTGCGAGTGAGCGGTTAATGCCTAATGGATGCCCATTAAATATTTACGCCAGTCTGTTAATGTTATTCAATTTATACATATGCTAATGATTAATTTGTCATCACAGGAATAATACCATTGAAGTTCAAAACATGTTATTTGAAGCGTTGGAAAACCGTTTTGACGTTCCAAGTTTAATGATAAAATACGTTTATTTCATTTGAAATTTTTAAATAATTTTACGATTTTAATGATCGATGAAATGTGTAAGTTAAAAACTGTAGTAAAGATTAATTTATTACGGGTCAACTAGCCTATTATCTAGTTCATTGATTGCGAGTGACCGGTTAATGCCTAATGGATGGACATTAACTATTTACGCAATTCTATTAACACGTATCAATATAGTATAGTAGTATAATTATACATAATTATATAAATGGTGAATTTATCATTGTAAAGTCTACTGAAGCTGAAAATGTAGTTTTTAGAACTTTAAGGGCTGAATACATATATACCTCTCTTCTAACAAGCAATATCAAGTATCGTTGATATTGCTTATAAATTATCTGAAATAAACGAATGGCATTTTAAATGCAACGCACTTCAGGTATTTAATCATTAATCATAATAGTGAAAATATCGGTAATAAAGGTACAGGTAAAATTTTATTACATAAGAAATATGACCCCATGACACTGAAGGGTCCTATAAGAATTTCATTACGGGCGCACCGACGGGAGTAAGAACTATGAAGAACGCCTCCGGAATTCATTGATTAATAGTTCAGAGGAACTCTTTACCTATAATATATGTATGGATGGAGATAAAAGCTATTTTCCTGCTTCTTTCATGTGATAAATGACTGACGGAAGACGACTATTAATTTACGATTCATTAAGAATAATAGAAATAGATAGACAATTTTAATTTATAAGATGCACGCTCAATATATGATATATGCTCAATATATGCTTATGAAGTGAATTTGTTTAGGCAAAAATATTTTAAGATAACATAAAGCACCTAAATAGCACTCACGCGCATAGCAACACCATCTACCATTTACCCTATAACTAACCAACTAACTAACTAAATTGATCTTACTCAAACAGTGCAATAACAGGCTAGCAAAGAATGTAAAGTATTTTTGTGTTTATTTTAACGTCGGATTTTCCATCTATACATCTATACATATAATAAAAGAAAAGAGTAACCGAACCATTTCTGTACATTGAATATTTTTCAAAAAGAGTGATTGGTATGTTATATGTATGTTCCACAGATACCAAAACCATGGTTAGAATTTTTCTTTTCTGTTTGTCTGTTTATCTGTTTGTCTGTTTGTCTGTTTATCTGTTTGTCTGTTTGTCTGTTTGTCTGTTTATCTGTTTGTATGTTCGTCAATCACGTAATAACTACTGGGTAGATTTTGATAAAATTTCACATGCTGATAGACCGATATTAGGTTCAACTTATAGGCTACATTTTATTTGAAAAAAATATTTTTAAGGGCGATTCTCCATACATGTAATCGGAGGGTAAAAAAATAAATTCGCTAATACATCATTAAATGAGATATCATTGCATAGGTATTTGAAAATAAAATAGAGGTTTCTAAATGCGTTTTCTGCTAAAATAAATATTTTTTGAGATATACGCTTCTAAAGTTGTAAATGTGTCATACCACGTGACAATATGAGATTTTGGTTGAGTTTCGGACATGCCTTTTTATACTTTAACGTATACGTTAAGAGAATAAAAGGCATGTCTATAGGTTAAGACGATAAAAACGCTCAATGAATACTTAAAAACCTTCAAAAAATAACTAACTCTCCGCCCGCGGCTGCGTTCGCGTGGGCTAAAATTTTCTGTATTTTGAAGAGGCGCGCGTACTGTCAGATTTTGGTCAAACCTATTTCTATAGAAAATTATAAAAAAAAAAACTATAGAAATGCGCATATATCAGCGGTCATGCGACCGTAATTATTTTGACTTTTGTTGTGCGCCTCTACAATATACAGAAATTAGTAGCCCACGCGTGCGAAGCCGCGGGCGGAAAGCTAGTATAGAATAAAAAGTTAATTTTATCTTTATGTTGGACTTTTGCAGCAAATATGAAATAATATCACTATTTTCAATAAATGTGCAAATACAGAAAGATATAAGCCTAAACGGCATACTCAAACGATTCCTTTCAATGCTTTATTACAAATAAGATATTTATAAGCACGTTCGTACAAACCTTTACAAAAGGGGCAACGGCTTCCAATCAATGCGCTTTTCATCTCAATTGGCACCTTTAATAAACAACTTCGAGCTATTAAATCCTCTCCATTACTGTCGAATTTGCACCAACGTATATCTAAAAACGATGGGGTCAATAAAATTTATCTTAGCTATAAATTTTTACACCTTCTGGCTTCGCTGATTTCCAACGTTCTACTTCAAGCTCCATTGGGGACGGGAAAATCTTATAAATCAAACTGGTGATATTATGAACGCTTTAAATTTCAAAGCTTTCGACGCTGTTAGCTTTGATAAAATTTTTAATATCATAAATCGTGACGGCTTCTGTTTAGCACGTGTTTCTCACTATAATTTGTTTTGTTCACAATATTTTATCATCTTCCGTTCTATCTTTTTAAAAACATGCATTATTGCAAGGAAGAAAGTCAAATAAAGTGTCATATTATAAATCATGCCAACCCATTATCTTTCTCGGTGACTCAAATGTAATTCAATCAAGCCATACAAACAATCTTACAAACAATTTAACAATAGTTATAAGGTATCAATATTTTGTGAAAAGATCAAAGACAAGTTTAAAGATTATCCTTAAAGTCAGTAAAAAAATGGCATAGAATATTTTTCGTATTAAGTGCTATGAAGACAAAAAGCGATCAATCAATCAACCAATCTATATAAGAGTACAATTACAAATCATATCTTGAAATTCAATCGTGCTAATTACTTAGAAAACATTTGTATAGAGTTTCGTAATCAAAAGAAAATAAATACACAGTTTTGAAATGAGTAAACTGATAAGTTAATTAAATGGTGAAACTTGAACCGCGTTCTTTCTGTGCGTGCCACGCTACTACTTTTAAAATTAATTAATTAGTGATCACACAAAAAAAGTTACAAAGCAAGGTAAGCCTGTATTCCCATCCCATTACTATCTCATCCTGTTCTCTTCTACTTTTTTTTCCAATTCTCTCCCTATTTTCCCATCATTAATCCTTTCCTTATCCATTTCCTTCAAGCCGGCAAGGGATCTGCCAAGGGACACTGATGTTGTATTCATGGGTTTCGGTCAGTCACTTAATAGGTACTTAACCGCATGCTTCACTTACCTGCTGTATTATAAAAAAACTCACAGTATGTACCCAAAGTATACAAAGTGTAATAAATGGGCTACTTCTGTAAAATGAAAAGTAGTAGCCAACGCGACAAGACTCCGCACTTTACGCAAATTGCTCCGTGCTCTGAGGTAATTCGCACCTATCCATTTAATGGACATTGATGTAGACTCACACAACATTTTCGTATGTTCATATGATTATGTATTTACGAATAGTTGACCACTAATTGGATTATGACACACTTATGAAGTAGCTTGGAAATAATACAAAATTTGATGGCAAAAAGCAATGTCTAATCATACAGACAAGTTGGTATGTTATGTTGCTAAGTAACAATAGATATTGTGATCACGGCTGAATACCCTTAGCATTAGAATTGCCGCAAGTATTGTCCTAGCAGAGCGCGGAAGGAATAATAAGGAAAAAGTAACGTTAGGAAGTAAAAAGAAACACCTAATAGGACTTATATATTTCAGTTTGCCATTTGAATAAAACAATCGGAAACTCGTGCGAAAAAAGGTCTTTCGTTTCCATCCAGATACGCCCATCGTATTTTGGGTCCGCCACACATTGACACTGATTTATTTGAATATTTAATACCGACGAGAAAGCAGTTGACTTTTCTGTACAATTTAATTCTTGACCATAAATATATCCTGTTCCTGAATCAACCGAGATGAATATCTTTTGTTCACATCAAAATCTAATCCAATTATCATTTGCTTCATAAAAATTGTTAATTTATTTAAAAGCCCTATTTTTTATTAGATTAAATTGTATTCTTCATAAATCTGCCGGGGATTGCACAGTGATTAGCGTAAGCGATGAGGGCTTAAATGCTTATATAGTACGCTAAAAAGAGCCAGCCAGTATTTAATCTAATCCTAAACTATCAGTAGCTTACATTGACGTAAATAATACTCGTATTCACAAAGAATACTATGAGATCTCAGAGACGATACTTGAGTGGCGGTGTGTAATTTGGCGGTTAAATTAAATCTATTTCTTTTTTAATTAAAGACTTGACGTTTGGAAACATGGATGTTAAATTGTACTACAAAATACTTTTGTTGAATAACAATGTACATGGAAATGTCCAGCTTTTATTCAATTTATTTGTACCTGTCATTTTAGTATGATAAAAGCACGTCGACAACTGAAATATAAAAACACCCGAAGGATTCACATAATTCATGTTTAGTTCAGTATGTTCAGTATTTCATGTCAAACAAAACAATACACTTCAGTAGTCAATCAAGTATGAAAAGCTGTTATTACGTCGTTTGTACCTTTACCTATTGTCATCCATACATCCGCATCTTAACAAGACATACATACACGAGGTAACAAAAGGGAGCGTATCGTAATTCCCTCCAATGATATCCATTTGCGTAATACGAGGCGTATTTACATCGGGGAAAGAAGAAAATTGTTTCACATTTGGATACGGAATGTACATTTTTATTTTGTACTTCCCGCGGGATTACTCGTTAGGAATCCTTGTTTGACCTTTGAAACATGGATCTCTAATTATAATTACGTGTAGTTGATATGCCTACCCTCATTCTTGACTTACAATACTCATTTGTTACATGTTACAATACATATTTATTACCTGTATTTGTATGTGTACATATTTTACAACGCTTATTAAATAAGTGGAAACTAACATTATTCAAAGGATATAATTGGTTTTCCTTTTTTAATTACGAGGCCAGTACTTGAAAATAACAAGAAAATGACGGGCTATTTTAGATATAATTAAGATACCAGTAAATTAATTTTCATAAGGATAATTTACTACCCAATTAAATTAATTAAAATATCATTTTCCAAAATGGAAATGTTAAGATTTATAAATTTTTAAATGTATTTAAATGAAAACAAATTAATTTATTTGTTTTTTACTCAATAATGAAAATTCAGCTGATCGAATTTAGACTACATTTATTACAAAAATTGTTGTTAAGCCTAACTTATTCGGTTATGTTAACATAGTCCCAACGTTTATAAAAGAAGACGGTAAGCAATAGACTTTCATGCATTAAATATGTGCAATCTGCAAAAAATAATCAATATATAATATAGTAAGCCATGCATGGTGTAATTGACTATTATAAAATAGGTTGTAAGGGTTGTACACGCTCCATTCTGTTATAAAACATTGGATAATAAACATACACGTACAATTTATTTTTTATTGGAAATAATAACCAACAATACATATAACATACACAATAACTGTATAGAGTATAACACCAGAAGTAAGCCACAAAACTTATTTATATACCTGTTCTAAATACGTAATGGCCTCATCCTAATGCTGTAACGTAGCATTCCCTGAAGAAGTGTCCAAATGTACTCTTAAAGTCAGCCAGAGCGAAGGGATTAACCCTCATAAGCCGACCGGTATTCTTCTAACCTTATTGTATTTACTGAAATACGAATTTGTCAGAATAAATCCCGGTCGTATATAACCGCCTCCGCTTGACGGTATAAGCTTCTTTGGCTTTTTCCAATCGCCATAAAAACCATCCAAATAGTTCCGTTTTGCATATGTAGATTCGGTGAAATAAAGATTAATTTCCCGCTTTCCAACCATCAAAGTTAGTCAATATGTATTTTCTCCCAGTTAACTTCGCTACACGTAAATAAAAAGGTTAAATATGCGGTGAACGCTCCGAGAAATAACCCGCAAACTTTCAAAGGATGTGAGTAATGTCTGTATTACGGAGTTTTACCTATATAACTATAAAGTTCATACAAAGTAGCCTGAGGCCTCATTTCATAGACTATAAATAAAGTTTACACTAATGAGACTGTTCTGTAATTTATATTCTCTGTTTTTTATGTTTATGAAACCCACTTCCTCACACTAAAAGTTTATTTTTGTTGAAATTTAAATCAAAGTCGGTGCCTTTACCTATTTTCTATTTAACAAGATTTTGCTCATAACAAACATACGGGTGTAAAATTCGTTTCACGCACTCCCTAATGTTTTAGAGCAATGAACCCGTGAAACGTGTTTACTTATTCTAAGTTTAAGACAGCCTCGATTGCTTTCAAGCCCTTGTCATTTCGAGACACTTATTGGACTGGAATAGGCGTTGATCCTTAGTCCACATAATCCTTGAAAGTGTGCGATCCACCCACATATAACATGAGCCAGGTTTTATTAGAACTATAATTAATATCTTATTTTTATATTCTTATTTATCGTATTCTTAAGATGTTTAATAATCTAGGGAACGAATGGTATCAAAAATACTAGTAGTCAAGGTAATTTACCATCGTATTCCATGCGGCTGTTAGTATAATAGTATGGGAATAATAATAATAATAGTCAGCCGCGCAGGATATATTTTGGGCGAACACAGATCCATTCTCTCGATGAGAAGAAAGACACCACCGGAGATGTATCATAATGAACACATATGTTTAACAAACCTATTCATAACAACACAACCTTGCTCACACAAAACACATGTAATAATAATTTGAAAAGCACGTCAAAGTTTTGATATACATCGCTAACAATATATTGCTAACAAATACTTTATGTAATATCAATTATTATATTTTATTAACATTTACTACTGTATTCAGTTAATTATATAAAATAAGAAAAAAATATTAGTCTATAGTCGCCTTTCGCGCTGTGGCTGATAAGTAAATGAACTTTACTCCATTTTTTTCAGCAACTCTTCCCTCGGATAAGTTTAAGAAGTCTCATTTTAGATATTCTATAAGTTGTAATTGACACGACTGAGGGATGCCAATCGAAGGCCTTAGACCACCTGATCGGAATAAATAACTAAGTTTAGATTTTAGTTTAGTATCGTAAATGAAGTTCTGTTCTTTAATCAGAAGTTAAGTACATGGGTAATCAAGTAAACCGTATGTAGCCTTTGAAGAATATATAGGATGACCCTCGGAAATCAATTTATTTCTTTAATATATTTCCTTATATTATGTTGTTATATAATAGAGGTGGTTTACCAGTCAAATATGAGATCGACAGTTTAGTGATGAATGCCTGTAAGATGTATCGATTATAATCTTTTTAAACTTTTAACTAGCAGTAGGTATTATAATTCGCGTTACGTAGTTACATGGCAGCGCAATCGCAGAGACAATCCATTTATTAATTATGAGTATTCATTTATTTGAAAATATCAACCAAACAAATATTATTGTCTACGTACGGTGGTTGGCGGCTGAAACGCATTTGCCTAAGTAGCTAATTTTATTACCGTCCTAATTTAGACACGTTTTAATTCATGTCAGTGTACAACAAAAAGTTATTATATTTTCATTGTACGATATTCCTAATATTAAGTAAAGGAGAAAGTTAAAATTTCAGTCTCAAAATTAAGTAGATTGATGTTCTAAAATAACCGTAATTACGAAATTATATTTAGGAATGGATTTAAACTTAAATCAAAGTATCCGTTACCCGTGAACAAAAGTAGAAAACTCAGTACAGAAATAGCCGTGATATCGACTCTAGGTCGTATTTCTTATCGAGAAAGCAAACCTATAAAGGAGATAGAGTATGATTTTCCTGGAAAGGCAGTCTAAGTCGTAAAACCTGATACTTGATGTGAGGAACGAAACAAGACAACGTTAAATGAGACGGTTAAATGTGTTGGTCCTCGTAAATGTTATCAGTTAATAGACTTATTAGTTTTGTAGCTTTACGATGCTAATGAAATATAGGAGCCTGAATAATAGAACACTGTGAAGTTATCTCCCAAAAGCTTATTAATAACTAGCTGTGCCCCACGGTTTTACCCGCGTATATCTGTTCCCTGTTCCCGTGGGATTTGATCAAAATCCTTTCTTACCAGATGCCTAAGTCATCATGCATGCTAAAATTTATCCCGATCCGTCCAGCGGGTTGGGCTGTGCGTCGATATGTCAGTCAATCAGTCCTTTGAGTTTTATATATTATATATAGATTATATGATAGATTATATGAATTTGCCCGACTGAAGTATCTCGAACAAATCAATCGCTCCCCCTTGTTTACTTGCGTCATTTTGAAAGTCTATAAAACTCATATCACTAACTAAATACTAAACTAGAGGGTGCCAAAGAATGAACTTACAGTACACACAAACCCTCAAAAAACATTGTCCTCCTTCTGTCAAGGTCGGGTAAAAAGGACCAGACTATAAAATAATTTCATCAAACACGATTATCAAAACATATATTGATGTTTGGAATTTCGGCTTGTTTGTTCATGGAAATCGACTTATCTTTTTATTATTTCTTTTCAAATATATTCCTTCACAAAACCGCTGTTTAACAGAAATTATATGTCTAAAAATATAACTTCTTATGAAAAGAATAATTCAAAGCGTCTTAAGCATTTCTTTTGAATTGTGTTCAAAAGTAAAAGTTTTCTTTCAAGCATCAAACAAAATATCAACTTTTGAATTGAAACTTCAATTATTGTATAATTGCCATTTATTACGAGGGTACTTATAAATATCTCGTTGACTTATAAAATCTTATATTGTAATTAAGTTGACTGTGATTGTGATTTCTTATATTAGAAGTATGAAAGTTTGTTAAATATCATGCCTTAAATTGTGAATGGATTCATATGAGTTAACTGTCAGACAAATTTCAGACAACATTTGACAATGATGCGTTACTCAGAAACGCAATTGTCTCAGTTACCAAATTTAGAGCTAGCGTTACAGTGACTCAGAAAACAGGATTTGAAGCTCTTATATACCAGAAATTATACTAAAAGTAACAGTCGTTATTAATTTCTGAAATATAAAAAATAAATAGAAGGATAGGGTGGTGCAAGAGTGCAAGAGTCGAGTGTTATTATTTCTTCATTTCCTACTTAAGTTAATCTCAATTTTATAGGGCCTGAAAATAAAAGAGCGCCCTCCTGCACCATCCTACACTATATAGGGATAGAAATTATGCAAAACACGTACCAGTTAATAGTTTGCTTAACACCATTTCACTCTAATTTTAATACACTCGTTCGCTTTAAGCCTTTTATCTTAATCTAATTTTATATAAAGCGAAAATATATACACGAAAGGCATCAATTATTCATGTCACCTTTAACATCTCTACTCCAGACTTTAATCTTATTTTCCAATTTACTATTCTTTGAAAATTTAACTGCGAGAGCGTGTTCAAAATAACCTTATTTAATCAGGTTTTATATGCCCGTACTACAAACAAATGGATGTGATAAAAGTGTCTCTTTAACGACGAGATATATCTTTTTTGTGACGTTGTCCTAAGTTCTGTGTTCATATCTTTCATTCTTACATTCTTTGAGATGGACAATGTAATTTGAAAGGTCCTAATCATATTGAAAAAAGTTCGACTTTGACTGAGCATTATACGACGTGCTCTGAAAATATCTACTGGTTTGTTTTATTGTAATAAAAGCTACTAAATCTGTGATGTGAGTTTCGTTACCTAATTATTTGTCTTCTAAGAATTGGTAATTTAAAAACATGTCTTTAATATAGCAAACTTATAAAAAATACGAACTAAATAAAATAGCAGTTTCAAGAAACCACTTAATATACACTCGACAGTCAATATGTATCAGTTCGAAGATCAAAAGGTAAAGCAGTTCAAACCAAAATTAGCCTCATATACATCAATAGCCAATTATTCATACAGAGAGTTGATCCACATAGTACTACGAGAGAACAATTTGTTAACTGCTAACTACGTCTTGTTAGCAATACGGTAACTATTGTAATAGACCGCTCGAACTTCTCAGGGTAATTGTATTGTTTTACGTAATAAGAGAGTTCTTGTGGCTTTAGCATCCGAGCTGTACAATATTTGATAAAACATTAATTTTCATTAATAACATGTAACACTAAGAAGGTTTTGCATAGACATAAGGAGAGGATTAATGATAGGAAGTTGGGAGAGGACTAGAACAGGACGGGAAAGGAATGGCATGGGAATACAGGCCTCTCCCATGTCTACTTTATTAATGCAAAAGTACATTTATTTTTACGTGAAAATTTTGAGTATAAACTTGAGTATGAAACTAAAACGCCGTTATTTGGAATAAAGTTCTTATTTAACTTTGTTGTTTCCCTGCTCGTCATAAAGGTTAACAACTGAAACTGATAGCACAGTAAAAGTGGAAGTGTTTGTCAGATTTTAGTGACAGGATAATGAAGTACCATCGATGAGCGACATAAGCATAAACTTGTCTTGGCATTGATTGCTTATTATCAACAAGAGATTGTTTCCTGATATGCTTATACCAATATCGTTCAAGAAAATACATGGGAAAAATGATATCGCTTTCTCAAACATTGTATTTGTTTTTATTCACACATTTTTATTAAACTATTAATTAAACAAATGTTCGCCAATCTGTAATCAAACTGTTAGCGAGGTCTTATTTTTTACTTAGTTAATAATATAGCTCCCCAGACCGATTTCGGCCATGGTGGCCAATCTCAACAGAGACTAGCCAGCTGCGCAGGAGATATTATAGTGCACAAGTGTACGCGCGAACACAGGTGCACTCTCTTTTCCTTTTACTCTTAGTTAATGCAGGTTATAAATTATTATCTAATGCATTTATATCTGGAGTTATTATAAATCTAAAATCTTATAAATTACTTCAACGTTTCGAATACTTTACAGCATGCTTAGTCACAAGCGTGTCACTATCATTAGGTTAGATATTTGACAAAATATATTTTTTTAATCTTGCTTTAAAAAAATATTTTTAATTTATTTTCGTCTAATAACATGAAAGATAGAAAGAGAGAAAATACATTTATTTACAACACACACAACAATGGGGTATGGATCACAATTTTTTGGAATCATATACTGTGTAGTTCGTTGTTTATAACATTTTTTTTTCACAAATGGTAAACAAAGTTTTTTTATTATAATCTAGAATTAAATTTATTAAAGTTTGAAATATAAAAATGTTTACTGTAATATGAAATTGTGACATACACAGGTAAAATAATAACATAACTTAACATTTAGTCAGCAAGGGAAAAGTACTAGACAATGACTAGAGTATGTTGTTTAATATTCGAGTCAGTATAAATATTTAATACTTTCGACAACACAAACACATTTGGATCAAAATATTTCGATATCACATCCAGAGTATACATTCTTTTGGGCTGTAAAAAATTCCTAAGCGTAGACAGATAAACTATTGATGTATTATATCCTCTTATTTATGATAATTTTTGGCAATTCTCTAGTATCTAGGACATAGACAAATAACGAATAGTAAAGGTTTTGAAACTCTAAAGGCGTACAAAACATATGAACGATTTTGCAAGTCAGCTTGTCTAACAAGAACTGAAACCATCCCTTGTAGTAAGTTTCAATAATATTGAACATTCCATACAAGGACTAGTTGCTAGAACGCTGGCTTTCTGCCAGATAAACGGATAATTTATTGCCATTCTTACATGTTCTATTCTATATTTAAATAGCACTTTGAATAAGTAACTCATCATCCCACGCAAGCATACCTCCTTGTTGTAATAAACAAACAAAACTTTTATGCAAATACACTAACTTCTATGCAAATCACTGACATATTTTTTTCCATACCTGAAATTAAATCTCACCTCGGATTCTCTTCAATACACTTTTCAACCTCAATGATTTGGAGCCAATTTTATACGATGAAATGCCCATAATTATACATTTTCTCTACTTTAGCCTTTTCTTCTCATATATTTTTAAGCATAGCGAAATTCGTTAAACAATAATTCTATTTATTCACTACATTCTTATATAAATGGAAAATAGTTTTGATGATATATGTAAACAATTGGAACAGAAACACAAAGAGATTCAAAATAAAGTTCGAAATAAGTCATGGTTTCATACATAGACTACAGATATGCATTCTTAATATAACGAGGTCGTAATTCACTTGTATTTTTTGTTAATGTGAGTATAGTGCGTAATAAGTTCACATTTCCTACCATATGTAAATATGAGGTGAAATGAAGCGGTAACACACTTGCTCGCGTGACTTTGTGTCCTTGGGTGTAATTTTGTTGGCTTACTACCTTTGGGACTTGATAAACTTACGCGGTAGTGCGGTAATTTACCTTGAGAGTGACAAGATTTTTATGTCGAAACAAGCTTCTTCCTTGTTTACTGTTTGAAGTAGTTTAAGAAGGAAACGTGTAAATATTACAAAAAATCAGATATCTTTATCAAGAAGAATGAAAAATAAAAAAGTTTTATTACCGGAGATTGAGGAAAATTTTTTACAAAAAAAACTTGAATGGAAGTTTTGAAAAAAATACACACAAGAAAAATAAGTTATATCTGTGTTACTTTGTAATAAATAAGAAAACATTCGTTGCTGCAAAACATGACGAAAATATGCCACTAGCTTGTATGGAAACTATAAAAAATGTGTCACACAGTTGCGATAATATGTGTTATGACTCTCGAAATTTATACTCGTCTGTATATTGCTTCTATGATGACAACTTGAACATTGTCTTAGTTCACGTATGATATATTATCATAACAATTTGCGTAGCCGGAATTCCATTTTCCTCTCAGAACAACGCTATAATAATCAAAGCTCGTAATTAATATTATCCAATTATAGAGATGCTACAAAAACGGTTAAGAAATAGGTTTGTACATTTTAAACATTTGTCTTCGATAGGAGTATCGACTTAATTCTTTTTTTACTCAAAAAATACATCCGGTTAATTTGAAAAATATCATGTGAGAAATTGCAATAAAAAATAATATTATACGGTTATAATATTATTTAAAAAATAATAATTTACGCCATCGTTCACAAGTTATTATGAATTTGTTCACGTTTGAGTAAAGACATTAATCCATACAGCTTTAATCTAAAATCTAAATGTAATCTAGTATTCCATTTAACTAACATGCTTTTAGAGAACTACGCCGCAAAATAGATCTTAATTCACCTTCAATTTGAAGAAATACGTTCAAATAATCCCTTCTTGTAAATCCCATTAATAACGACTAAAATACGGCCTTTTGTTTTATGTTAAACACTTTGATTATAATTGCACAGCAAAATTGAGAAGCTTGTGCTGATTTATTTTTTAAAAGCCTTGAAAACAATTATTATATCGTGAGCATGCCCTTTTACAAATAATTAAGCCGTTATTGATTTTCTCTTATAATATTCATCCCAGCTTTGTTTTCTGAAACATGTTATGCTCGTATATAATTTGACAAAATATAAATGAATGCATCCGAAGATTAGTCATTTTGTTTCATTATTACTAGATACTAAATCCTAGTTAACTAGTAACAAACGTATAACCATATGAATAACATAAAACTATTAGTTACTAGTAATCATCAACGAACTTTTACACTTAAACATATTTATAAGAAAACTGTTCAATATTGCAGCCTTCAAATGATTTGATTAGAAATTAAAATTTAGATCCAGCTAGTATACCATTTACAACGCTGTAAATTTAAACAATAGGCAGTTTCCTTATAACTAAATCATCGAAAATCCTTTACAAAATTCGACTAGCTTTTCACCCCAACGATATTATGAATGTTTACACCATAGTAAGCGATTCGATATTGACGTCGAGGCTGAATTTAACCATTATTCCATTCGTATACAGGGCATCAAAACCAAGAGTCAGCTAGCTGCCACATACAGAGCTGTAAATTTAGAGAATAGGCAGTTTCCGGATCTACTATAATAGTATAGGATACTAAATCATTGGCAATCCTTTACCAATTTATAAGCATGACTAGCCAGCTATTGCCCGCAACGTAATCGAAACAATTGGAATGTTTTTACATCATTTTGCCGCCTATGGAAGAATACAAATTTACTTGATGCTATACCCTTACTTTACTTGTCTTAAATATTAACAGACAGACATGTGTTCAAATATGTGATCAAATGTGTAGCACGGACATTTACTATTACTAAATTTTTGAACACAATTCATTACAGTTGCCAAATTTATATTGCAAAAGATCGATCCTGGGTAGTTTTTGTTTAAACATTCTTCATTTTAACATTCGTTTCAAATATATCAGTACATTTTTGACAATAATTGGGACCGTAACATTATATGACAACATTAAACGTGGAATCAGCCGCCAAACGAACAATGTTATCTGAACTGATGTATGGGGCATGTTTATATTGTTGATCTGTAAGGTTTTAATGTATCATGTTACGCTGTTATTATCCAAGAGGATTATTTCCTTTGTTCCTTATCTTTACTAAACGGAGTTCTTACATGATAAGCTCGTTAATGGACACTGTTTATGAGTTACATTTATCATTTTCTAATCCATCTAATTATTATTGTACACCTATTATATTTATTTAGAAGCTCATACAATAAACTAAATCCTAGTTGTAAGTATTTGCAACATCGTCTACTGATCATAACATGAACTTTAGGGCTTAAAGATTAAATACGTTCTATTTAAACATGTGTTATTTAATTTTTCTGTGCTGAATTACGTATTTTATTGAGGGACATACAAATTGTCTCACTTATAAAAGGTATACACATACAGAGTGTCTCAGGTTTAAATAAATCTGTAACAATTACAAAGAGTTTATCATTAATAGAGATCAGAATACAGGGCATATCAATTTTCAGTGGTGTGATGATTACATATTATATTCATTAGTAAGTTAGTTAGTTCTAGACGTAAATACAGATAAAATTTATAATATTCCCGATCCCTTTCTGTTCCATATTGGAATTTGTGTAATTTGTTTGTTTTTAAATTGTTATTCCTGTGTTCAACATTTCAATCAAGGGATAATAATAATAATAATAATAAATGCCGACATCTACTCTCACCCTCATTCAGAAAGCAGTCATACTCAACACCTATCGCCTCACACGGAAATTCTTAGCTTTTCATCTGTATAAGCCTCATATGAACTGATGCACTTGGCTGAGGATCAGTTACCTTTTAAGTGCTTTACCCCTTGAAAAAGGAGGAAATAAAAATTTTCAATAAATAATAATAATATACATTAAAATAAAAACTACAGCATTGACAGACACATTCCCATTCCCGCCGCTCGCTAAGAGAGGAAATAGGAGTTCCGTTCCATTATCCTCGACGTCTTGAAGCGCTGTTCTTCACGCTTGTGGTTTGACTTATGTAAATCTTTATAAAAAAATATTGTTTTTGTATTATTTTAAATAGTATAAAATCCATGAGCTCAATACAGCTTGTAATAAAGTTGAGACTAACAGGATATTTCTACTAATGTTATGAATGTGAAAGTTTAGACTAATGAACAGATTTTGATGAAATTTTGTATACAGATAGGGCGTTAGCTGAATGAATGGACCCTTTATTGGTCTATAGACCTTGAATATGTATATACAAAATACCTGTGTTCCTAATTAAATCGAGTACTCTTTCATTTCGTAAATAAAAATAAGTTATTAAAACTACTGAGAATTCAATGAATTTCTTAGTCAGTATATATATTTCATGGATAATCCCAATTCTATTCTCAACATCATTATAAATTCCTTTCAAATTAATGAATAGAGAATTATTGCTCAGAATACAGATTGGTGTGATTATATTTCTGAATATTCTAATACGATCCTTGAGCATTCCTCGGCTTCACTCAACCTCAGTCAAGAATAATTTACATTCTGAGTCGAAAACCAATTCCTCCTCTCTCCTCCGCTTGAATTTATTCTTCAGCGGAGTTGAGAGAACCATGATCTACTGATGATCTTCTATTGGACCCTTTACAAAAATTTATTACTGAACTAACAATTGCTCATGCATGTCCCAATAGGACACCGAATAGTTTAAGTCTAGAATTTATTCAATTTATTCAGGCCAAATCACAATATGTATATGCAAATTATACCAAGTAGCAATCTACAAGCGTTATTGAGGGTCCTTTAAATGCGACCTTCATTCAACGACTTACGATCTAAGCCAGCCGCATATAATTTTTCATCGACTATTCCATTGTCGATAAACGTAGAGGAAATTTTATATAGTCTCGGTCGAAGTTGATTGACAATTACGCAAAATAACATTTACATGGTTAATTTGAAGGTATTGTTTGTAAATAGAGATAGGAGCTATTTTTCTTTTTTTCATTCTGTATAAGATAAATTTTCCATGTTCAGTATTTCCATAGGCAATGACATAAAACCCGTATTTTGTATATAAAATAATATATCAATATTATGCCTATAACGAACGAAGAACGAGAAACATTTTTTTATTCTACGGTTATAAAGATCGCGTCTTCATGAAACAATTTAGAGTATGTATAAACCTAATAAAAGTGTTGAAATACCAAACTTTATAGTTTTTTGTCATTCTTTATATCAATATTATAACGAAGTATTTTTCGTCGGATAATTACAGCTTAATGAAAGAAAAATCAACCTAACTAGAACTAGTTTAAATACGCTAGAAAAATAATGAAATCTTTCTTCACATTTTAAATTAAAGAAGCGTTGAGTTTTTAAGCATTATAAATTTGTAATATCGATTAAATGAGAAAGAACTTTTCCTTTTCTTTTACTTCTCATTGTCCTTTTGTTAGTTTATTTTTATCTTTTGCGAGTTTTATTTTTTGTTAAACTCATGGATTATAATTGGTCAATATTAGGAATGTACAAATTCCAATAGAATATTTAGCATATATTTTTTTTTTATAATTAGTGGAAGGTAGTAGATGGATGCGGTCCGCACAAGATCAAGGAGAATGAAATGCTCTGGGAGAGACCTACGTCCAGCAGTGGACGAAAATAGGTTGTTAGTAGTAATAGTAGTAGTATTTTATTTATTTATTTATTTATTTATTTAATCCTTTATTGTACACCACTTACATACATATAGGAGCAGTAATTACAATTCAATGTACAATAGGCGGCCTTATCGCTTTCGAGAAATCTCTTCCAGGATAAAAATTACAAAGAGTTATATTGCAGGTGGTCATACATATAAAATATAAAATAGAAAAAAAATATAAAATAGAAAAAAATTTAATATTTTACAAAAATGTGATAAACTGTAATATATTTTAAAATTGAATTAAAATATTGTTTTAAATATTATCCAGTAAAAGCTGTCATATTATTATTTCAAAAGTTTCTCATGAAAGCTAGCTGAAGCTTGACCAATGACCAGCCAGTTTAGCAAAACCTCACCCCTTACCAAAAACCGCACAATGAAATATGACTCCAATATACCCAGCAATTTATTTGAGATCTTTCATCCGACATGCATGAATATGGCTGTATGGAAATTAGAACAAGGTTTAGATGGTTAGGTCAAATTTGAGCAGTGCAATTTTAATAATATCTACGAACTGTTTATAATTTATTAATTTACCTTAAAATCCAGTAGGTAGTGCAAAAATTCATTTAACAATTGAAACACAAAAACAAATCTATTTATTATGCAAACCTTCAAAATCTATATCTGTACTTCTATACTAATAATATAAAGCTAAAGAGTTTTCTTGTTTGTTTGAACCAGATACTGAAAACCGGTAAAGCATACCATTACAAGTAACAGCCCTCCAACCGGTACGAAACTGATTTACTAATCAAAAGGTATATTTCGGTTACAAAAATTTTGGAGCCTTGCTCAAGTATAATAATTTGGTTAAATTCAGTTCATGAGTTACATATTTTCGTCTTTGATTCCGGCATAAATGATCAGTGGCTCTCTAATATCATCATAAAAAAAATAATTCTCTAAAAAATGATGAATTAAAATATTTGCTTGAAATATTTATTTATAAGTTTGATATACTAATATTATAAATTCGAAAGTAGCTCTGTGTCTGTCTCTTCTTCATGCCTAAACCACTTGACCAATTTGGGTGAAATTTTGTACAGAGATTGTTTTGAAACCCGAAAAAGCCCCCTTTTTATCCTTTTTTTAGCCCAGGCGAACGGGAACAGTTATTATGAAATAAATAATCAATACATAATAAATACGATAAGTAAAATAAGTATAAACATCGGACCGTGAAAAAAAGGCCTAAGCAGGTAAAATAAGGTGTATGAATATGATACTTTTAAACATGATACAGCTTTTTAAGGGTATTAAAAGAAAACGGTACAGCTATCGTATTGATACGTTAAAAACGCTTGCCTTTATTTTCGGGTTATTCGGTCCCTGGTTTGACGCTAATTTCAGAAACTTCTAGTCCCATGTGAAAAAATCTTTTTGTATTGACGAAGACTACCGGCTATATATACATTGTACTATGGGAGGAAAACAACACGAAAAACAGCTGAAGTATTGTACCTTAATAAACCAGTAGGTAGTAGATTTATATTTGTGCTAGGAAATTGGCGGTGTTATTCTAATGCAATGTATTTCAGCAGGAGCTGACGTCATATTGTATATTATATCATAGAATGTGGATGTAGGCTGTCATGAGCACTGACAGACCTAGCCTTATTTTGCTTGGAAGCTGCCATCATAGATATACTGTAGGAATATCTAAATTCTGTAGTAGCTACGTGCACAATTTAAGGTAATGATATTGAAGTTAGGCTTATTTGTAGAATGTTCTAGAACGCAATAGCTTGCCCGTAAAGAACTTAACAAGAAATAGGAATTATATAATACGACGTCAATGATCTCTAAATACTCCTTTGTTACTGTCATTTTTTTGTCTCTCATACAATCATAGATTTCACATGATATACAGGGAGTGTTATTCACTCATCTCTTCATTTTATTCATGCCTATTTCCAAAATATTAATCTCAAATGTTTGCTATTATATAACTCTTGTTTGCGAACCAAGATTAAGAGTAAATATCCACTGTGTAAAGTTACATTTGTAAGATTATAATTTATAGTTTTACTACGACTTATTTTCCTTTTAATGAAATATTATAGGTTTCAGAATTATCTCCCTACATGAGAAAACGCAAGCCTTAGAATATCTTTTCAGATACCCATGAAACTATAAACACTTAATCAATACTTTCCAATTAAATAGAATTTTAAATGTATTATCTTACTCAGCCTAATTCTTTGAAAAACGTCTCATAATAACGTTTGAATTCTTGAAACTAGAGCTGTGAGCTAAACGCTAGTAATAATATGAAAAAGTATTGTTTTCTTTGTCTACAAACTCAACAAATGCCCGAAATCTAATAGCCAGCTTAATTGAATTTCACTTGATTAATTGGTCCTTCGGCATTTGCGATATTCGTTCCAATTCGATTTCGATTATACAAATAAATTGGTTTATTTTGTTTTTTGACGTTTTACAGTACCCGCCTATAATTGTTTCTCGTTGAAGAATCACAAGATAATATCTTTTTGTAAATTGTGTAATGGGCTTTCTGATTTCTTAGAATTTTTTTGATGCTTCTCAAGTATTTTAGCGAGAATTACTTTTTGAATTTGAATTGTGTCGATTTTAATTAATGATGAGATTAATTTCCATAAATTGAGACTCGTTTTTGTGGATTATACTTCTAATACCTACTTCAAATATCACGATTAAAGCGATGTATAAATACGATGTATAAACATCGGCGGATTTGAGAAATGATTAATACAATATAAGATAACTTCGCTTTTGAAGCAACTATAATATGTTCAATAACGCTCAATGCCAAACTCAACAAGTTAAAACTACATTATATATGTGTTTTGTGTTTCTACACAAATATTCGTCCTAAATATTTGAAATGCGAGATGAGATACTTTTGAAAAAAAAAAAACAATTTCCAATCATTGTGCTTCTACAAATTATGCGCCTAATTTTATGAAATACTAGCTGTACCCCGCGGTTTCACCCGCGTAACTTCTGATTAAATGGCAACTCCGGGATTAAAAGTAGCCTATATGCTATTCTGGACCCTTATCTATATGTATACCAAGTTTCATCACAATCGGTTCAGTAGTTTTTGCGTGAAAGAGTAACAAACATCCATACATCGATACATCCATACTTACAAACTTTCGCCTTTATAATAGTAGTAGGATAAAAGCAACGTGAAATGTAGTGTAATCACTTAAGATATTACTAAAATTTACTAAAAGTTTAAATAAATTTATACTCCCAAGATTGCGAAAAGGATTTTAGCTTTAATCTTATGAAAGTTGAGAAAGCGCTTTCAAAACGAAAAACATTCGTGATTTCCATTTGGTAGTAAATTTAGCGAATGTGCGCTCAGGGTGCAATTGACGTTGCATCACGATCGATAGTAATCGTTTGAATAAAAGTGGAAAATCTCATAATCTCAAACTTAGTTTAGTCTTCAATTTTTAACTAGTACTCTAAATAGGTACTGCAAAAATTAAATGATCACCCTGTATCTATTTAAATAGTAAAGTACCAGATCATTTTGGTTGAATATTTTTTTAAAAGAGGTATTCAATATATTGTATGTGTTTTATAGACCCTCAAACGATGCTTGGAATTTAATTTTCTATGTGTTTATTGTCTGTCTGTTGTTTGGGCAGATTTTGATAAAATTTTATATGCTGATAGACCAATATTAGATTTAACACATTAGGCCACGTTTTATTTTAAAAAATAAATCTTAGGGCTCTCCATACATGTAATTAAATATATTCACGAAAATTAATTAATTAAATTAAAAAATGTTTTTGTTTTTAGAAGAACCCTTTCTTAATATAATCTGATTATACGTAGCTGTAGACCTATTATCGGAAAACGACACAGACAGCCTAAAATCACTCACACAGAGAGTTGCGGTTAGGAATTATGTAGCCTCATACGGGCTTGATACCTCGATGGGATTAAAGGATAGGATGAAACGGCGTTAGGTCCCACACTGAATGAATTGATAAAACAGCCTGTTTCGTTCAAATTCAAGCCTTCATACGCAAATTTAATTTTACATATTCAAATTCAATTTTTTTAAACTAAGATAGTTTTATTATTTGTAAAGGATTCTCTTCAGCGGCGTATTAGTTAAGAGCTTTGTATTTATAAATATTAGGGTACGATGGTCCTGGCGTACACAATATGTATTATTATTGTCACTGTTCAAGTACCACTACTTTGTTATTTAATAATACATTTTACGGAGCAACATATTCCACCAAAGTAAAATAATATAAAGCGTACTGAACAGCGTAATTATCATAAGTTTCGCAATAAAGATTAAAAAGTCGAAATTCGCTTCTTTCAAGCGATTACGTGATCTCCATATTAAGTGAACGAGAGGTTTGATACATTAATGACATTATATGTCAAAGGTTTTGATGGTGCCAGAAACAGATGGAGCATAATGTATGTCGTTTGATGCTCGCGTCCTATCTCCATGGTAATCACTGTAATCGTCCTCCCATGACTGGCAAGAACATGTAATTAACGTTTTCCTTGTTTTTCTGGCACTTTAATGTGTGGGGATAAATCTTTATTGCAGTATAATTAACACCTATTATAACTAATGGCACGCCTCGTACTGACCTGATGTTGCCATGAATAAATCAAGACTTTCCATTTGATATCAACTAAATTCCCTTATTTGACCCGACTATCTTAGTCAGATCCCTATCGATTAAGCTCATCTTTGAACTGAAGATTTTATTATGCCTAGATTACTTTTTGAAATTTTGTTGCGATCGCATGAACGACGGTCCAGAAATCATCGGACAAAGAATACTTCTTAATATTTTAAAATACTTACATACAAACATATTGAGATACACTCACTGCGCCATCTCGACGCTTCGATAAAAAAATCAGGTTTGTACTATCATGAATAATATAATACGATATACAGATTGTTAGCAATCAATACTAGTATAAACAAAAGATGACACAAATAATGTCGCTATTCACCAATTGAATATAACTAGTCATTTGTATATTTGGCTTTGCAAGGCAATTAATTTCAAATAGATATTCCAAGACAACGAAACAAATTACTCATCAATCGTTTGTTACAGCTTTGTAAAAGATTTCCAAATTGGCAATTACGCGTTAATCCAATCTGAATCAAAATAATAGTTGTTAACGTTAATTAAAGGCGAGTGTTGATTGGCTCAAATTATATTTATATAACTAAGTTTAGTCTGCCTAACGACCAACATTATATTAGAGTAAAATTACTTTAGAATAATTCATAAACCTATTTAGAGAGAATGCCTTGTCTAAACGTTAATAAACTTCATTAGGAGTGTGTATTTTAACAATCTTTAAAAATTCATAACTTTTTCACTTTAAATCAAGTTCACCTTGAATTGTATTAGCATATCTTAAAATCTTAAACAAATATTAAAATCCGAAATAATTTTGATTCATCTCTTCTATATCTTGTAACTTTTAAACTGTTTTAAGACAGTATATCTTCTTCAAATATGATTGGTAAAATGGCATTCCTTTATCACAAAATAACGTCAGACATTCTCTCGAAATATTGACATCATAATATACCTATGATTTGTAGTACGTGTTCCTATTACAACATTTTCCTTGTCCTTAACGTTTTGTTGAAGAGCTACCGTAATTGGGACCATAGCTACCTTTGTTAAATTGGTACCCTTCAGTCTATTGTTACTCCATAAAATTAAAGGAAATAGAAATGTTCGTAACTCAACAAAATTCGAACAAAACATCGTTCGTACACAACGTTACCACATTAGCTCATAATTTCCGTACTTCGTCACTTGTCCGCTTCAGAATTGAGGCTTAATCTATTTATTATTAAAGAATCTAAGCGAGCGGAAAATCTCGGAATTCTGTCGCGTTTTTTCCTTTGACGTTTGTCTCGAGTATTAAATATGAAGTTGAATTAAGGTTGACATCTGTTTTAAGATGCATTTACTTAGCTCTATTTTTGGTAATCTGTTACCGACAAAGAAACTTTATTTTACTTTTGTTGTGAATTGTTAATGAATCATAGTATCGTTAAAAAAAAGGAATCCAAAATATGTGTTGAACTAAATTTTAGCTTGAACAACTAGATTTTTTCGCGGTTTTACTCGCGGTAAATTCGAGGTTTATAGATCTATATAAGTATCCTATCACCTAATAAAGCTTAAAAACTATCTGTATACGAAATTTCATGAAAATCCGTTTCTGTTAGTGTTTGCACATTCATACCCCGACATTATTTGCGTGTAACATCCAATCTTCCAAACACACAAATTTTTAATAACAGTAGGATAATAAACTACTTTAATTTGTTACATTTTTTTATTAGCTACGATGTTTTCGTCCATATTTTAAGGGATCTGAAAAGAATTATGAAAAAAGGAAGAGTTATACTGCGCTTGCGATTCATTGGATGTTAAATAGGTAAATTTCTTCAATGTTATTTATATAACCTACGTGGTAAAAACGCGACTCATTTCCAAAAACTCTACGCATCCTGAACTTCCACTATATAAATTTTGTTGAAAGGAACTAAATTAAGCGGCCGTCGATAAAAACGTTGGCGCACTCTTAACTCTCCGATAAATCAACGCAAAATGATAATTTATAGCTTACTTTGAACACTATATTTCTCAGTCTCCCGCAAAATTGTAGCGAGGCTCATGCTATAGACTTTTGTCTATATATTATACTAAAAATATGTTAATCTTATATATAAAAATGAATCGCAAAATGTGTTGGTAAGCGCATAACTCAACAACGACTGGACCAATGAGACTGAGACTGGAGAATGGACCAGCGAGAAAAATTCGAATTGCCGGGTCCACGCGAGCGAAGCCGCGGGCGGAAAGCTAGTTCCTATTAAATATCGTTACGAACAAACAAATTCATATTCATTCATAAGTATCAACTTTATTCGAAATATTCTTCATCTACTTAAACTTCAGAACGTTTATTTCATCCAATTACGTATCTTATGAAGTGCTTTAGAACTGTCACAAATTATTTACGACCAATTTGGAAGGATATCTTATTAGGGATTTATAATATTTTCAAATTAACATAGACTTTCTTTCCTTACATACAAATATATAGCTGGTCCATCGCGATTCTTTGACCCTGCTTGGCTTGGTCAATAACTGTTTAATTAAGTCACTTTAAAAGGTTCAGTCTTTATTATTTTATCTTTTCTTATACTTTCACACCGAACTACGTCAATATGCTAAAGTAGTTTTAAGATACGGGTCTTAACACAATCAATGGAAGCTGATGAAGCAATCTAGTTTGATTTATCAAAGGTTGAGTACTTTACACTTTTTTCGATAGCGTCTAGATTAAAGTAATAGCATTATTTTTTGATATCGGAATTTTTCAGAATATTTCGTTCGAGGCTATTTATTTTTTTATTATTGTCTTAAAATTTGTATTTTTCACATTTTTATCTTTCTTTCATCGTTTATTTATAAATAGATTGGACCTCTAGTTTATACCTGTTTCGAATTTTTAAGGATACTTAAAACAACGCCATTATTTTCTATTATATTTTCATGACCTAGGATTAAGATTTTCAATAAAATTTAAGATTCTATTTTGGTATTATATAAAATTATTACTTGTATTCAATTTGTATAATCAATAGAAGGAACAATATATCTAGTATTCAGCAAGCGATCGCATGTACTAAATGAATATGTAATTGTATTGTGAAAATAAATAAATTGTAATAAAAAAACTATTGTAGGACATAAACAGCACCTAAGTTGCACAATTGAGCCTAATCGCCCTGTTTTTGCAACAATTGTAACCAGGATTTGACTTTGCGCCTACCAACTACGGTGAACGTGTGTTTTTTCATAAATTTTCTTGATTGACAAAATATTTGAATATCACAATTTTGCTGTAAAATCCTGATAATCGAAGTTCCAACAACATTTATGTAATTGATTGTGCACTGGCCCGGCATAATTTAATGGTTAGGGGGCGTAACACATCCAATTTTATTTCATCTGAAATGATACGAAGATAATATAGGATATTTTTATTTATATATTATGTTAATTACAATACATCTTAATTTCGAAAAAACGAACCGTTTAGTATAAAAATATAACAATGAGCTCTAAGATTATTGAACATCTGAACATCAAAGTATCAAAAATGCCTTGCCGGCTTGAAAGAAGGCGAGGAAAATGAGAGCGAAAGAGGAATGGGATGGGAATACAGGCCTCTCGACCCCGACTCATCGTACGAAACACAATGCAATACTGTTTCATGCCGATCTTCTGCTGGAGGAGTGGTGATTTCATCGGTGTGTACTTAGCCCAATTGTGCAAGGCTCGGCTCCCACACTTTTATGCTGAAGATGTTTAGCAGCAGAATTACCCTCCGTCGCCTCATACTACACTGATGGGCAGAAATGGGGTGGCGACACACACACCCACGTCGCAAAATTCGTAAAATTTAATTCTTGTTACGTAATTAAGACTTATAAGAAGTAAGGGACTTTACTACTGAGCTTTAAATTATTACGACAATTTATAAACCTTAACCAATGAAACCTACCTCCGTCCCGATATTCTCTGATTTGTAGAAGTGAGAAATTGATTTGTATTGTCCCCTTTGTTACACTAAACCTCTTTGGTAAACTACCCTCAAACTTCAGTTAGCTACGATATCGTTATTGAAAGAAAACACGAATATTGTTGGCAAATGACATAAGACACTAAAAAAATAAAAAATAAAAATATATATTGCTAAAGTTTGAAGAGACTTAATTTATCAATGCCGGAAACTTTGAGTAATAAAATTAAATTAAATTAATTCGGTATAAATTACTGTCAATTATTTTATTTATTACAAACTTGAAGCTAGTTTGAAGTGTTGATTACAATCTATATCTGATTACAATATACATTTAAAAAAAATAACGTTATTTAACAGCAGATACGTTGCTCTCATAAATATTAGTATATAAATTCAAATATTCTAAGTAAAAGTCCATTATTTGAGAGAGCTATTTGCTATTAATTTTTCAGTGTATATAACTTAAACAAATAACATAACTAATGTTTCACGTAGTGGCAATGTATTACAGTTTAGAACATAAAATGATAAGTTAGTGAAAATACAATTAAAATCAACGCGAGCTGCAAGAACGTCTGGCAAAGTTATAAATGTATTATATTATGACGTTGAAGTAATATTTAACAGCGTCAAAAGACATCAACTCTTACTAATTAAGAAATACTACACATTGCTTTGTTTTAAGCCTTAAGCCAGTGCCAGACATGTGCTTTCAAAAGTGGTCACTTCTTTAAAGACAATGCTTATACATTTGGTCACATATTGTTGTTCCTGCCAGATGTGTTTTCAAAACTTTGATCACTCCTTTGAGCTCACAATTTTCAAAATATATTACACTGGTCTATGCGCAAGTGTTGCAGGCATACGAATATTCGAACTTTAGTGCTTTTTATTTACGCTTAAAAACCGCCACGGAATGTACGAATAACGGCGAAGCGCACTTATATTATGTTTAAACATGTGATAGAAGTATGAAATATCCGTGCCACACATGTGAACACTTATCACATATTTGAACTCATGTCTGGCACTGGAGTTATGAAGTTGACACTTTTCGTTAACATATACGTGAATAACAATTGCATTTTATGTTTATTAAAATTTTGTAAAGGTGGTAAAGAAGTTTCGTTTTCTAGCAGTTTCGGGATCGCCTCCAAAATTATGAATAGCTAAAAATAAGCCTCTGCCCGCGGCTTCGCTCGCTATAAAATTCGGGATTTATAGACCAATCAAACAAATAATCTATCGTATACGAAATTTTATTAAAATCCATTCAGTGAATGTGGCGTGATTCCCACATTCAAACTTATGTATAATATTCGTAAGAAGTATTATAAACTATAAATTTCAATATTATATTCTCAAGCTCTTGGGTTCATAATAACTACGTGCAATTTTGTTTCGTCGACAACTTTTTAAAGAATATAAAGTACTTAGGTACTGAGCTAGTTTTTGCATTATTCAGATAATATATCACTCTCTCTTACAGAGGGACACAGCCACATTAAGTTTTAATAAAGGGAAGGATCATATAACTTCACTTCACCTAAAGGCCTATACACAAACAATCATTCACGCTTTCTTAGTACTGACTTTAAAAATATCCCTGAAATAGATATGATGGGATGACAAACCTAGTCTGAGAATATTGTTAAATAGATACGCATTTCTAAACAATTTTCACGTGAATATGTTTAAACTCATTATCTACCAAGGATTACCATTATTAGTACCTATCCTACTAAAATATTATTAATGTGAAATGTTGGATGTTTAGATGTTTGGATGTTTTTGTGTCAATATCGACTGAACTACTGGGGGAATTTTGATGAAATTTCGTAAAAGCAAAGCTGGAGGCGATTTTTATCCTAATTTAGCGTAGCCGCGGGAAGAAGCTATAAAGCCCTAGACACACCATTTATTTGCCCATTATTTAGTATAAGTATGTGTTTGTTA
>LQNK01000311.1:348378-391909 GCA_001586405.1 Phoebis sennae | reverse complement strand
AACTCTCTGCCCGCGGCTTCGCTTGCGTGGGCTTCAATTTTCTGTATTTTCGAAGAAGTGCGCGCTCTGTGAGATTTTGGTCAAACCTATTTCTATAGAAAAAACTATAGACATGCACATGTATCAGCGGTCCTGCGACCGTAATTTTTTTAGACTTTTGTTATGCGTCTCTACAAAATACAGAAATTAGTAGCCCACGCGTGCGAAGTCGCGGGCGGAAAGCTAGTTCGACTATAACTCCTAGTTCGAATATAAACCTCCATCCTACAATCTGAGTGCGTTGGATCGGCGCATTTGATAATACATATACCTATGTAAGTTATTTATTCTACATCTTCAATATGGTCCTAAAAACTTCCCACTGAGGAAACGATGTGTTCAGTATAGCATATATGTATAGCAATTGCTCTTTTTTAATTGTATAGTTTATTTAAGATATCAAAATTGTACCCATATTCACGAAATAAAATATTTGAATTTTAATTCTCTGAAGTCTATTTACATTTAAGTATTAAATATTTACATCATTGACCATCATAAAGCGGCAGAATCATAATTTTTTTTTAAATACAAGCTGTACTAAGACTTCTTGATCTCTATAAAATTTTACGTAAAATTTCCTTTTCGTTTTACACTTCATATCTTTTCATATTTACAAAAGCATCAGCAGTGGAATTAAGGTTCAAGTGCGCTATTTACGTATGAAAAGCACACCTGAAGCGTTCATCAGAACGCGAAAAAGGTTTTTTTGAAGCGTTGAGATGACTAATTAATCTGACCCCAGTAATAAATGTATCAGCGGTCTGTTTGCTGGGCTCCAAGAGGGAATATTTTCAGAATCGTTCTCTAAATATTTTTACATGTAGCTTGCCTTTCAGAGACTGAAATGATGTTGCGCCCACTTCGTATTTTTTAACGGTTAAATCATTAATGTTATGATTTATTTTTATAGCCGTGACATTTCTCGTATATTTTATTTGTTATTTTCATTCAGATGTAACGCAGCGATAATTATAAGAAGAAGTGGGGCATTGTTGAAATTAAATGGTTCAAATTATAAAGTATAAACCAAGTTTATTTATTATATTGATTTATACTACGAAACTACTTACGAACGAACATAGCATCATATAAGATTAAACAATTCTGGAATTAATTTTCTCGAATTTCGTTGTCTACTTTAAGATTTTTGGTTTCGCTTAAATAGATGTATCTATGTTTACATATATGATATAAAGTTTCCTCACTATAAGTAGTAGAATCTGAAATTTACCAATTACCTACCAAAGTACTTTTAAAATAAAAAACAAGAACTTTAAACAAAGCTTAGCTTTCTTTTATCTTCAAAGAAACGGCATGTAATCTGCGCCACAGCATTTCTAATAATAATGAAACAATTGTTAATTCTAAGCTGTACGCGTAATGATATAACAAGAAAACAAAGCGAAGAAAATGCAAACAGTTTTCCTAATACACTACACTAGTAATTATGCAACAGTACAATTAAGTAACATAAACGCTTGATTTTCTAAACTTAAACAAATAAAATCTAATTTCATTTCAATTCAACGAAAATACTGCAGTCTTATATCTCAAAATTGCATGAAATTCATATCAAATACTCTGATCTTCAATTCCTGTGAAATAAATCATGTCTTAGGCGACGCTATCTTAAGGAAACTTGGTCAACCCCAAGGTAATCAAAATTTGTAGGGTAAATTTGTTGACATATTTCAAAAATATAAAAAGCATGGTTTCAATATAGGTTTTGATGTCTTGTAAGCATCGAAATGGTTTAACGACGAATACGACAGTAAAATCTGCCGAAAATTGGATCAATAAAGGTGTAAAATTTAATATGCTACGTGCCTTTCTTGGAACTTGGCTGACAAGCTGCCGCGTGTCTAGATATACTATCACAAATGTCTTAGAAACTAAGCAAAATCCTCAGCATCAAAATTAATTCTGAAAAAAAACTTTCTTTTCTTAAATAAAATAATAATTCTTTAAGTAGATCTGTAATTTTTCTCTAGGACTTGCATTAAATATTTTACTTTAATAACGAAAATGTGTTTCCAGCTAACGTACTTCTGTTGTTTGACGTAAGTTCCCCAGGTAGAATACCTTGTGAATTCCTGAGTCTAGACCTTCTTACATCACATTTGTTGGCATTCCACGTGCGAACTATATGCGGCATTAATTTAATTCCCAGGAGATAAGGACAAGAATTTTAATAAGATAAAATTTTCATATAGACCAATCAAGATAAACTTGTATGAATTATTTGACAAATGGTGGTGAAATGAAATGGATCTTAATTTATTTACACTTAAAAAGTAATTACAGAGCTGAGATTCCTAAAATAGCAGGAGACATGAGTTCAAAGTGCATAAACCTCTCTAAGAGTTTGTGTGTCCCTAAAAATTAAGTGTAAGTAACCAAAAGGTTGTCTTTCTTTTAAATCGTTTTAGTCTTAGAATAACCATTTAAGAACCTATTGACTCTGTCATACAATTTTCCACTCTAGACACAGAAAAATCGGCAATCCTAATATGTCCCCTTTGTTAAAGGGGTAGGCCCATATAAAAACCTCTAAGTAAATAGATATGATGGTAAATGTTATATGATGCTGATAAGCTAGCAAGCATAAATTGGAGGTGTACTGCCGACTTAGGATAGAAATTGGAATGTTGATGGTTGATGATTGTAGGATAAGATGGGAAAGGGCAAACATGCGAGTATGACCCAAATTGAATCCATTCGGCAAAATCATGCTGAATTGTCACTTACACAAGTTTAGGAAATATGTGTTGTTCTTATGACTTTAAATGTTATAACGCATTTCTATACCAATCCCTTAATTCAAACAATGCTATAAAATGAATATTATTTAATAGGATTCTTGATATTAAACAACTTGATTTATTTAAAAAAAACATATAATCTGTTCCGCGCGCTATTAGATTTAGAAACTGCAAAAAAGGGCAAATTAAATATCAATATACTAGGATATGTCGTTGTCTAAATATGTGTGAATTTGGACAAGATAAGTAAACGTTTTAATAATTTCAGTTTCAGCAACAATTTGGGACCAAATATAATTTATAGTATAAAACCACTGTTCCCAACCTCAGTAAATGAACCTTGCAAATACACATCGAAAGGTTTACACTCCAATATAGCAACTCATCAACCCACATCAGATTTTACACTTGAAAAGAGCCTACTGAGCAATTTGTTAACACTCAGACTTTAGGGCACTAACCATTTTTGATATGAGCTTAATTTTAAGGAATTTTTATTTTTGTTTGAATTACTTAATCCTACTAAGTATATGGAAAAATTACTTAACAAGAATGTGATTTAAAAATGAATACAAAAGTAATTAGTATTTTGTCTATATTAAAAAGGACTGAGTTTTCTATTGTTTAATTATAGTGATCCCACTCAAACCATTTTAGATCTAACTTAATTTTATAAAAGTAATCAATCACAGCAAGCTGATGCATTTTGAGAAATATACTTCTTTAATCAATTTTCTATGTTACTGTCTAATTATAATCATTTTGTGTTCTATTAAGTAGATACTAATAAATTATGCACTACATCCAAAATTACTAGCTTTTAATAGAGGTAAAGTACTAAGTTTGTATAACTCCCAAAATGTATATTTCTAGGTCACGAAGTTAGGTTCTATATTGTAATTCAACAGCGCTAAAGTTTGGAGTGCTTTATGTTCATTTTTAGCACTTAAGTTAGGAAAAATAACTTATTTCTTACGTGTGCAGGGATGTAGTCCACCCAAAATAGGTGCCTTAGGTTAAGTCGTTTGTATGACTTTTTATGAAGGGCCTCGCATTGGTGCGAATAGTCTAATAATTTTATCAGAACTTTGTTAATGTATTTACTATTTTTAAGTTTAGCTGTGCCGTGTCGCTTCGCTTCTGAAGCAAAATATTGCAGGCTATATTATATTCTATATATAGACAGCTGTTTCTTCACTAAGTGATATGTCATTCTACACAGCTCTATATCTATATCATATCTCTCATTAGATTACTTTACAATGGTAGCAGGACGATTTGACGAGCAAACCATTGCTTCGGTACGAAGTGGGCCAAGCTTGCAACAAGAAAGTTATCACACAGCAGATCAGCGTGACTGCCTCATCTGATATTACACCGTGCTTCGTACCGTACGAGGCTGTGCGGAGGCGCCAAGACCATGTATTCTCATCCCATCCTTCTTCCTTCCTATTCTTTTTTCATTTTCCTCTTCTTCATCTTCATCTACAGGTGTTAATGTGTAGTGGTAATCGCTCAACATCAGGGTGAAATAAGCCTAGCCAGTGAGAATGATTCATTCATTTCATCATTCCAACATTCATATAATATCAATTACCTTTCAGAATTATTAACTTTCCTTAAAGTGGACAAGTGTATAAGCGACTTTAATAGCATTTTTCTTTGATAAACGATTCTCACTTAGCCGTGTGCGATTCACGAAGGTATGAAAAAGGAAAATTAATGATATCCGACTCTGCATTGTATCGTCACTTTTGTTAAGGAATTTTTCGAGAAAACCACTGGCTAACGTAGATGATAAACGAATTTGTGGATAACATCTTTTATACAATACTATTATATTATGGCTTTAATACATTTTCCTTCAATTAATTTTTGTTGCCATATTTTATGTTCCTAATAATGTATTATTGATTTATATTCTATGGACATAAAGCCTATGCCTATATCAGAAGAAGTAGCAATATTTCTCCCATCAATTTTAAATTTCCTAAAAATTGGGTGTCTCAGTCATACTCCGTTATCTAAATTTAGCTCACATTTCTGTTTTCAAGGCTCAGCTTGAACTGAAATAATTCTGAAAAAAGAAAAAATATAATTAGTCATTAGCTTAAGGTACGTAGGATTATAATTATGTCCCAGAATTTAATAAAATTATAGGATACAAGAATCCAATTGTATAATATACTGTAGTATTTTCTAGAACCATAACGTATAATAATTTAATGCATATAAATGAATAAAGCAATTTTAACATTATGGGTTAGTTTTAATTAGTTTATGATATTATTTGGTTTTAGTTCGCATTATCATGACAATGTGTATGTTAATAACCAATACACATTTGGTTCATTAATTCTTAATTGGCATAAAACATACATTGACAATTGGTAACATTCCGTTTTAAAATAAGACTAAAATATATTCAAATCTTCGAGCCAAAAAAATAGTGCATTGGTAAAATAAAATAATTCTGTAAGGAGTTACAACGTATAGTAAACATCAATGAGACAAAATTATGCGTGTTTTGACACCAAGAAAGTTGGAAAGAAAAATAGTGTCATAACTTTGAGCATAGTCGTATTTCCAAAGATTTTGGATTTAGGAGTGCTTATAAAGCATCGTTACTTTACTACTTACTATAAATAAAAGGATTATTTATTTTTATGATATAGTAGTCAAGCCGAGCTAATCTAAAACACAAAAGTGTCGCAGATGCCTGCCTGCCATTAAGGGAAGTGGAACAGAATGGGAAAGGAATTGGATGATAATACTGCCTGTATTCCTGTAAGTATTCCGGGCCCCTCTCACCGCACGAAACACAGTGCAATACTGCTTCACTACGGTAATTATACCGGTGCGAGCTTGGCTCAATCTACAAAAATCAGTTGAAAAGTAATTATAACGTTAATAAACGTTGAAGGTGAGGCAGACACGGGGAGCGGCGCAAGGGAAATCGGCGAAACGAAAAAAAAACTATGCGGCCGAGTTATTGTGCGGTTGTGTCTCGAAATCTATGCAGTTTTGAGTTACAACTGAAATAATAAATTCCACTCGGGATGTAAGTATAGGTCAAGGTGACTTGGTTGTTTTGACCAAACCAATATTTATAATTAAACAGTGTAATTTTTTAAAAGTCTTAAACTTTAATAGTCTACGTAAAAAATATAACAGTCGAATCTTGAGCTTTACTTAATCCCGGTTGAAAACAGAACTTGGCACTTATTTAGATATCACTGGGGGTGAGCTTGGTTTTCATTTAACATTTATGTTTTTGAAAACTCAGCAATATGAAGACAATATGTGGAACTGGGACAGCCTTCAACTACGTTTAAGTGGATTAAATCGGTATTCCAAGTGATGAATGTAGTACAAAAATGTGCAGCTTTAACGATTTTTACTGAATTCATGGTCATTGTTAAGCGTGTATTGTAAATGTATGGCTTTTGTAATACTGCATCCATTTTTTAAAGCTGGTTAATGTATATTTTGTTTAAATTTTAGGCCTGGGTAATGTCGGCGTAAAATGAAGCTATCTGCACCTCGAGCGGCTCAATACAGTTTATTTACCGGCAGTGGTGGACTTACTCATTGAGAGACCCCGAGCGGGAGAATTTTACGAGACCTGGGTGCTGTTTGGTTAACACGTAAAATCGAGAAATTCTAGTTATACAAATTAATAAATTTGCGTTAAAACATTTTCTTTTATGATTCACACATTTGACAAATACAGAGTTGATAAATTTTAAAATTCGTGTTTTCCGATATTATTTTAAACTAAAATATTTAATTAAAGTACAATAATCTAACGAATGAGTTACGTAATTTTTGATTAAAAAATAGCACGGTTTAAAAGCTGATTGGTCAGATGTGTCTTTCAGTAGACGCAACTGTAATAGGCGTGCTCAAATTCTCAGGTCTATCAGGATGCACAAGCCCCCTGCAGGAGCGAAGCCCCGGGCGATTGCCTTGTTCGCCATCCTCTAAAGCCGCTGTTTACCTGTGTATATGACACTGCGCCTTGTGATATGAGCTTCACAAAGTAATATATTGTATTTAATAAAGAGTATTCGTCGTTTTATGTCATACGTTTCCCGAACAACACTTTTATTCGTATTACATTCTTACGCATTTAATAAAAAAGCATAGGTTTTCTCCCTCTCTCGTGACTTTAACGCTGTTCTGTAATTGCAATGATTGTCATGAGACTTAAAAATGGTTTTACCAATTTAATAAAATATTTTGTTTTTTATTTTTAAACTAGTTTTCCGACCGCGGCTTTCCTTCTTATTTGTTGTTCCTTTGTTCAACGACGAGGAGAAGCGTATCTAATAAAATTATATAGAATATTTTTTCAACCATCTATATGAATAAAAAAGCTATCTAAAAGTCATTGTAAAGGACACTAGGATATCTTAAGATTTTGGCCACAACGATTCTGCTAAAATCTGACAAGTAATTACCTATTACTCAATTGATGTACATACAAACTCACGAACCGAAAAAAAATAAAACATTCAAATTGAATAGTAATTATTATTTTTAAATATATTTAATGTACAGCAATGAACTGATTGTACCTACTCTGTGGACTGAATTTAATGTCAGAAGAGTCAAAATTGAATTCAAATGCATTAAACATAGTGAAACGTTTTAATATATAAGCATGTCAGTAATTGGTAATTTCCGTTAACGTAGAAGTTGAGAACTAGATTAAAGATTCGTATTGAAACGGCGGGTATATGTAATTCGGAACTGATTGGTATTGGATCGTTAATATTTAATGTTGAGTGCTATTCCATAGCTTTGAGCTCGCTAATGAATTTCGAACTGTATTGCGGGAATTAATGTGCAATAAGGAATTTTTAAAATAAAATTGTAAGAAACGGAGTAGCTTTTCAGAATTATTGTGTATAGAGATCGCTGGTCATGTTAAAATAAAGTATTTTTTATTCATTCCTTTACACTTTTACAACGCTGTGAATTGTAACAACGTACACTGAGCTGAGAAAATAAAGTCGTATTTTTTACACTAATTATAACTCAGATAAACGTCTTTACTAAGGCTTGTTATATCAATTACAGTTTAAGCTGTGATGTTTATATTATACTGTGTGTCGCGTGTGTGATATTACGGGCCCAAGTTGTTAAGTTGTTTGAAATATACTGATCTTATTTATTTATAAGTGAATGCTGCATACAATATTTTTTTCATAACTTTTTAAATAATATTTTAGCTGCAAAGTTATCAAAAGCAATTACAATTAAAAGCAAACAACTTTACTGAATTAGTAAAATCAGGTAGTACCTGGTGATGAATTCTCGAAACCGGTTGTAATCAAATAATGTTTTTAAAATAAATAGTGGAAATAGTGTAAAAGAGTCTGCAATTCAATACTTAAAATGCATTTCCACCGAGAAGTCACAATACAATCTATGAATTAGTAAAACACATACTCACAAAACTGTATGTAAGTGATTCCGAATTTACCCAACCCTGTTGTGTCGTGATAAACGTATTATATCCGCGAAGGGACATCAACGGTGGACGATTGTATTTCAAGCAATTTATATGTTAAACTAGTAAGCTGCTTTGTTAATTAAAGTTCGCATATTAATACGAGGAATTCTAGGAGATGTTTTTAATGGAAATCTCTAACAATTCTATATCCTCTCAAAAAACGTAGTACTATACCATGAACTTAAAAATACTATGTACTAACTGGGTGTAATAAATGCTAGGTCTGTAAAATTGTTTTTTTTTTTATTTTTATCATAAGCCTTTATTTATTGATTCATTACACTGAACAAACAACTTATTCAGTGCCAAATATACTCTATATCTTTATGTATGGTATGCCATTGGCTACTTAAAGTAGAGCTGAACTGCGCATAAAACGTTTGAATAAACCATACATACATTTTTTTAAAACTTCTTGCTTTTAAAAGTATTTTCATATAATTTGCATGAAACTAAATATGTACTTCTGTTTGAATATGTGTAAATAAAATATCAAATAAATATTTTATTTACGGTTGAAGTGTGTTCCAACGATTTTAAACTAAACTTTTCAGCGTTTAGTACGTCTAGTAGTTTTGAAAAACTAAATATTAATCCGAGTTCTGTACAAAAAGCATTTGCGATGTGTACAGCCGAGTTAATAACATTCTCCATTGTTAGTAATATTTTTATAATTATTTTAATATTTCAATTAATAGATGCATTAGATATTTTACGGTAGAAGTTATAATAATTTCATGTTGCAACAAGTTTAGTTTGTTATCTTTGCCTTCAAATGTCACTTGTTAATTGTCAAAGTTCAAAATAAAAGGTGAAGGTATTGTTTTTATTTTAAATATTGTATATATTTGTTTCGATTAGTAACAGTTCCGCGATGATGCTCGATCGTCTCATTGACGTCACGACGAAGCTTCCCTCAGGTTGGAAATAGTCATTTGACTAGCTGTTTTGTGATCAACTGATCGGCTATTGGCTAGTTGTGTAGAATCACAGTACATTTCTATTACGATCAACATACGTACATAGCCGGCAAAATAGGAACTAACAACATATAATTAAAAAAATAATGCTAATTGCGATTTAATCCGTTTTGCAAGTACAGGATTAAGATTGCACTAACTTCGCGATGAAAGGCTAATGGTTAATGTTTTAGAGCTAGAATGCTGAGATCTTATTATGGAATAATTAATGGTTTCTAGAGGGAAACTCATAAACATTATGTTTTCATAACTGATTTATGAAAACATTAGATGTTGTTTTATGGAACCGTTTGTTTTTTTTTTTCATTTGTATTTCAAAACATAAATGCATGTATATCTGTTGATTCAAGTAAGTCTGTTTATTACGGTAAATTTCCGTAGGTACAACACGTTTTTGTGTTATTGTCGCAAACTTTATAATTATCACTTAAAAAGTTTCTTTGCTGTCTTACCCGATATCTAATTACGAAGGAAATATGCAAATAAATTTAAAGGCAACATTTTTAAAGCCGTATAGTTTCTCTAAATTAAGTTTACGTAGATTACGAATTCAGTTTTAATTTCAGCAAGGCTTACCGCGGCTTTTGGGAACGAAAAAATTGGACGACGCGTAAACGAGTCACGTTTTCAATTCTTTTATATTCAGAGCGCTAAGTCTTCAGATTATAAAAATAGCGATTCTTGTGTATTGGCTGATCAACACGTTTTAAATGTATGATTACAACAAAATAAAGCGTTTATGAGCACTGAAAGTTACCACTAGCATGAAAAATAGGACGTGTTTGTTGAGTAAATTTTAAACATTTACGGTATTTGTATGTTCTCTAAACCTTATCTATAATAATGTTAACAATTTCTTGTTCAAACAATTATATACCCCGTTTGTCAAGAAGTTCTGTGGAACATACATAGTGTAATTTAGTTCTGAATACATGGATTAGGTTGAGTAAAGCTGTATCTATAATTCTATCCAGGGCTGAATCAGTAGCAAAGCCCCAATAATATTTCTCACCTTGAATGTTTCAAAATATGTCTTCGTTTCGCTTGAAAACTGTCTATGAAATTGGTAGGTATCATATAATTTCCGAAAAGCGTTAAAAACTGATAAAGCGCCCCGTAAATCGTTAGAAACTGATATGAAATATCTAGACTACGACGTGCCATAACCGAGTGTTTGTAAACCTATACCCGATGCGAATGGTTTGACAAATGTGTGAAAAAGGAGAAAAATAAACTCTCCGCCGACGAATGTGATACCACCCTAAACGGGAATAACCAGCTGCGACAGCCTGTCGTACCGACGACGCATAATATGTATGTGTCTCGCCTCCACACTGACTTCCTCGTTACAGAATCAACATTTATACCCTAGAACAAAATACGATTTCATATATATTGCATTTTACACCTTGCCCCTTTTGTTTTTATAGCCCTGGATTAGTTAAGCTTGATGAAAATCGGACCCTGTCCCAATCCGGATGGGAAGTGACATTACCTGGAGGAAACTTTGTTATCTTAAGCTTCTGTTTAACTAATCTGCACGGACTTGTCGTTGAGATAATTTCACTGTCGATACTTGCGAAATTCGTTTCGACTTGAATAATGTTTGATAATCCTATTATTAGGAATATTTATGAATGGATTTGTTTTGATTTGAAATATCATTTTCAATACAAAAGATACAACATTATTTTTGCATTATAAATGTTGTTGGCCGGGTATGCGAAGGCATTTCCCCTCGTAAAAAAAAGGCTAGCGCCGTGCAGGCAGGCTGCCTAAGGCTTTTTCCCTTTAAAGAGGATGACGAACCTCGGCAGGGAACGAAAACACTGAACGCAGCTATCTTTTATATTGAACTTTGATAATTGACCAGTGACATTTGAACATAAAATTATAATAACAACTTGACGTTTTTGCTAACTTGACGTTCTTGGCAAATTCCTAAAACCAGGGCCAGGAACAAGAAAAGAAGAAGAATTATTGCAATTACTTTGTATATAAGATGCATGTGAACATAAACATAAGATAAACCGTTAATCTTAATGAGCCGGTTAATCTTATGGTAATTTTTTTCCCGAGACTCGGCTAATGTCAGTTACTTCAGTCTTCTTAGTTTAACTGCAACTCAGCCAAAATATATATGAAGGTTCGTACACATACACCTAAAATTTTCCTGTAACAACACCACGGCTCAACTATACATAGTTTATAATATTATTGAAGTGGCTTACTTTATTTTTTTATAATCTTTGTACTATCATATCTGAAAGCTAAAGTTTTAATTTAAAATAAAGTAGAAAAAAACTTTTATAAATCTTACTCAATCAATATAATCAAGTGCTTAAAGAGATTTTGTCATGAAAAGGAAATAGGGAACTTCCATTCATTTATATTAGATAGTAGCTTTGGTTATATCATAGAAAAGTAGGTACCTTTACTGTTATAATAATATAACAAATAAATAGTAAATAATTGATCAATGAAGAAATATTGACTCTTTTTAAAATATGTGTCGAAATAAAAATCTTTGGCTAAGCCGCTTTAGTCTCAATTCCCCAATCTTCGGTAAACGAAAATAAATCCCTTTTAAAATCCTACATACGTCATGTAAATTTCTCCCTTGATATTAAAAGTTTAACATGTCTCAACGTTTACTTACTTTTATGAACGTAAAGGTTTTTCTCGTATATATTTCGTTATTTAGATGTTTTGTTGTTTTTTTTCGTCTATCCATTGGATGTGTTTTTAAAAATATTATTAGTTTCATATTATTTATCAGTTCAGGAATTCCTATAAACATATTAAGATTTGTGATTATTGAGCTTTTGGAAGTGTAAAAATTTCAAACGTGTATAAATTTGAAAAAAAAAAATTAAATGAATCGGTAGGGATTAGGTTTATATGTATTAATACAATAGGAATACGTAAGAGTGTAAAATTTCTTCGTAACCTATATTTTTCGTTTGATAAATTGGCGACATCTCATAATTCATAACAGGCAAATAAATATAATATTTCATTGTGGAGGTATATACTTATTGTTTTAATATTTTGCCTGTTATGTAAAGAATTTATTTTTACATAAAATGTTAAGAGAATTCATTAAATAAAGTACGTCACAAAAGCATAAGAGCGTTATATTTAACCTTAAAAAATGTCCTTTCATACCACTTTTCACTAAATAAAACAAACGTACGCAGCGTTTGCTTTATTTAGAAAAGGAATAACTAGAAAACCTAGAAAACTTCTATACAAAAGTTCAAATTTGAAAGGCCTAAAAAAAATTCATAACTGCTAAGATTTTTCAGCCTCTGTGCATTTAAAATAGGTTTTAACTTTTATGTTGTAAGCATGGTTGGTTTTACATTTAAAAATTATTCATAAAGCGACCCCCTATATTACAACTATTAAATTAAATTATTATATGTCGTGTATTCCTCTTGGTTATTTCTCCCTAATCGGTTCAAAAGGCAATTATTTTAAGTGATTAACTAGCCCACGCTAATCTGAGAGCTAGTGTCACTTATCGTATAGAGCTATAGAGTGCTTTTCGATCATCATAATTTACTTCACACCATGTATAACACTCTGCAGTCATGTAATTTTCATTTTGCATAATTAATTACCGTGCTTATCTCATACTATATGAATAAAAGTCAGAAATATATTAATTGACTAGCATTCGCATTCGCTCCCGTAGCATTTTGCTTATATATCTTATATTACTCGTTGGTAATGTAGGTTTCGAATGGTGAAAGAATTTTTCAAAGCGGTCCAATAGTTTTTGAACCTATTCATTACAATCAAACAAACAAATTTTTCCTCGCGGAGAGCCACGAAAAAGTTATCGGAGTGTAAAATTATCTATCACTTTTTCTAATGCTCACTCATTTGGTAGGCCTATTTTATATGGTTATATTATAGCCCGAAGTAAATCGTTGTCAACTTTTTGTCATATTTTTTCTATAAAAATTACCAAAAAGTATACAAATAAAAGCAAAATAAAGTTACGTTTCGCTCATAACTTATCTTATGATTCAAGGAAAGACATATCCGAACTTATTTTATCACTGAAATTCATATACACCCGTTTTTTTTTTTTATGTTAAAACAGGCAAGCGGGGCATGCGGTTCACCTGATGTTAAGTGATACACCCGTTATCCAGCAGTATCACAAAATAAATTTCTTCCTTGTGTCTTTTGATGTTAAAGTTGTTTATAAATATTGGCATTTTTATAACTTACCTGCGCAGAGACATAAGTGCGATTTGCAGCATTTGTTTTACTATTATTTTTTCTCATTAATTCCTGTAGCTCGAAAAGGACGTTAATCTTTATTACTCAATAGCAAGCTTTGCGATTTTTTTTTACGCCGCAGAGAATTTGCATTATCGATATAAGCTTAAAGCTTAAATGAAAAAATAATGACGTATTCCTCATACTAAAAGCAGAATATAAGATTTATTTTATCTTTGAAATCTATTCAATTGTCAAAATCTTGAAAATCATTCACATATTTATAACGTGACTAATTAATTAATAGAAACAAGTGTGTGTTGAAACAGTATGAATACTGGCGGATAAGAATATTAATTGTATTTTTCTCGAAATAAGTGAACAAAATTTTTACTCATTGTAGCATCACGCGAGCTTTAATCTATAGTATCTATTTAAACTGATAAGCACTTGATTTACAAACTCGATTGGATATGAAACTAATCTAATATTGGATAAGTTCCTGTAAGGACTTACTAACGTGAATATTGATACAGTACTGGAGCAGATTGCGGTTACAGATTTATAAATTAAACTTAGATGCTGTTACTTAATGAATTTATTAATAGAATATTTAAAATTATTTGCAGATTATTATTAAGCAATATAAATTTAAATATTTATCTTTCTTAATAAAATAATTATGAAGTGTTCGTTCGTTTGTTCGAATGCGGTATTTCCCGGAACTACTACCCTAGTCCAGTGCCATTAATCGGGGAAGGCTTATAGTCTTAATAAGGCTATATAATATTAAGCCCATTGCATAATGTAGTAGAGTCTATATATATAACATTATAATATATAATATAAGGCTGCGCGAAACAGCTAATTCATTTATAGATTGATAACATCAATGCTATTAATTAATCGAAACTTAAGTGTCATTATTTCATACTTACGGAAAATAATGTTAATTGTTTTTTTTTTCAAAATAAGTCAAAAAATCACATCCTCATAGCATTACACGACTCTAATCTCTCGAATCTCTTTAAAAAATGGTGAGCTCGTAATATACATACTCTATTGGTTATGAAACTGCACTAATATTGTATAACTCCGTGTATGGACTTACTAACGTGCATTGGTATGCTCCGTCAATATCTCCACAAACAGATCGCAGTTAATGAATGAAATGTGGAGTGCAATTCGAAAAGCCTTTTAAATGCGGTCGTGCGTTGGGGAAATGAAAAGACTATTGAAACCAATATTCACGATATTGGTGCATATTGCGGTTACAGAATTAATGTATGAAGATTAAACGTTTGTGAAAAAGTGCTGTTTCTAAATAATATTAATAGAAGAAGTAACATGGTCATCGAATAAGATATGGTTGAATGCAATTCCCATATAAAATATTCTAAAAGGGTTTATTTATTTTAGGATTTGGATTTGAATTAAGTATATCGAAATTACGTACAATGAATATCGTAAAAGTTTAACATTTAATAAAAAGAAACAATGAGGAAAGGAGTCATGCTTTTAATTACGAACATTTCTTAACTCCGAGTGCTATATTTATAGTTGCTTTAAAGTTTCAACCAGTTACTATCTTTTTCATGATATTACGGCTTCAGAACTGTCAATAAACCTCTCAAACTTAAGCATCTATGCACCTGTGTTTGCGCATACATTTATTCACTATTCTACATAGTTGGTTACATTTTGTGTCTGATGGGCATTCACTTAGCAGCTACAAACTAACGCTATGAAAGTCTGCTAACGAATAAGGAACTATATTACGTAATATAATTAAAATTTGCATTTGATTCACGGCATTTCGTATTCCTCAACTATTAAGGTAGTCTAGCTACTTCATACAGAGTTCGTTCCGTTCATTTCCCTTGATACGTACATTTACATAACAATATCTTTTAGCTTATGCGAGCGAAACTAGTTAAGATCTTTTTATTATGTGCTTCTTCTTGTATATGTTTCGATTTACATTTTGACTATGCAGGGCGGGGTTGATGAAAAAACAACATCCACTAGTCATTAAAAATATAAATAAAAAAGACGACTAAATTAAATATTAATTAATTAAATATTAGACACAAATTGTGACGATAGTAATCATACGAAAGTGACAGCATCGCATTGTACAAACTCAAATTCAACCAATAAGTCTAATTTAAAACTCTTTTGATGCAATTACCAAAAACGCACGATTTAAAATTATGAATTTATTCCGTCTAAACTAATGATGTGAGTTGAAAGTTTGTATACAGCTTTACTTTGATACGAACTATTTTTAGTATAAATAAAAAAGATTCCGTTGTGCCCACCATGTATAGTTCTAATCATTAATTCTATATCAAAATCGAAGAGGTCATAAATAATGGATGTTTAATACTCTTAACATATACTGTATATATTATAAATTGATTTAACTATAAGCATAATTATAAGGCCATTAACATCTTCTACTAAATTAATCACGCATTATGATTTCCAATATTGATCCAAGGCTCAGAATGTTGTTTGTAGCAGACCATTTGCATAATCTTACACTTTGCGTAATACCAGTTGGAACCCACGGCTTTGTTCGTATTTTGTTTTGATTCCGTCTCTAAATATAAATAATTTATGAACGATTGGGTTTGAGTATAAATTAACTGTGTGTCTCTACATTGTAACTTTCTTTAAATTGAACATTTTATGTAATTTACTAATTTATTCTTACAAATTATAGCATTAATAAAATTTCGGGTGTTCCCTAACGATGAATTTTGATGTTTATGTTACTATGTACATATTTAAATAAATCGGGACAAGTCAATTTAATTAAACATAGTAATATTAGGAGCAAGATCTCTATAAATGAGTACCCACACGAATTATCTGCGAACATGGGGCTAATCTTGGAGAATATTGGGGATCTAGACCAAAGCAGACTGAAGGTTAAGGTTTTACGACTCCAACATACCGATAAAACCGATTGTTCGACAACCGTATCCAAGACACGTATACACACATCATTTTTTCGACTAGTAAGTCTTAATTGCTGAGAAATAATTGTACCTATATTAAACATTGGTATTAAATACGTGTATTATAATATTATTAAAAAAATAATTATAAACGATTGTTAACGCGGTTTATTATACATTATTATTTACCCGACGTTTCGAACACTTTACAGCGAGCGTAGTCACGGGTGGTCAGTCATTCGTAACCACGTTTAAAATCCTAAAAAAACTATTTTATTTTATATGGAAAGCAACAAACACAAGAAAATAAAATACGTGTATTTTTAGAAAATCGTGAATTTAATTTAAAACAGAATAGTTGGTTCAAATATGATTTAGAAATCTGTGCCCCTTGGTTTTACTACTTATAATAGATACCATATAGCATGAACCTGCATAACATAATAAAAAATAAGTTTCGAAGATTAAAGCTTTTAACCGAACTACGGGATAGTTCGTTCCTCGTTCGTTCGTTCGTTCGTTCCTTATTTGAGAATAGATAGAGTATTTAGTCCGAAGCTTCTTTTGAAATTTCTTTAATAACCTTACTTTTATTCAAAGTTACTCGCCGTTGTCTGATCAGTTTGTGCAAGTTGGATTTTGATTGCCTTACCCGCTGGTGAGGAAATCATTTTACTCTGAAGTTGAGCCAATAAACTATCTAGAAAGGAAGTTTTACTGGTTTAGACGAGAAGCTTTCACTAAAGAACTAATAGGATCCGTCAGTTCTAAAATTAATTATGAAGGTGCACCGAACCGTGCGTAAAAAATTGTATATTTTTTCAATCAATTTAATAAGGTTGGATAAAGGATCTTCAAATATGTATATCATTTATCTGATAATGATTATTCTGCGTTTTGGGAGCACGTCTCAAAAAGATATACATGAAATAACTATTTTATTAACATAAAAATATTTAATCATTGTACCGTGCCTGAAAACGCAAAGAATGCAACAAAATCGTATCGCGCAAGAGATTTTTTCTATTATGAAATAAAATAATAAAACCTCTTTGTTCATTCTTCGTACTTGGCTTTAAAAAGTTTTTAATATAAAGTAAGTCAATTTGGCTCTCGAATAAAACCTTATACGAGTTGCATCACAGCGGCTAACCATTGACCTCTATATACAAGTAGGCCTTATTTACTAATGAGATTATTTGTATCAGCAATTGCTGTTCGATATTTCTGAGCTCGTATTTATTAAGCGAAATTATTAGCAAAATAACTGCAATTGTGAGATGCTTTTATACTTTGACTAGCTTTGACCACTGATTTTGTCCACGGAGTCTATACACAAATAAAATAAATCTTACCATCTATTTCAATTAATAGCATATCTGTGTATGTAATTTCAACAAAATCTGTCCAGAATTTGCGGCATGATTGACACATAAATATCCAAACATCTAAACAACCAACTTTCACATATAATATTAGAATTAGGAGAAAGTAGTTTTGTTACTCCTCTTGATAGAGTTGAAACGCATTACAAAATTTTATTATGGAGTTTTTCTTCATACAGAAAACGATCGCAAGATACGAGAAAATAAATAAAAAAACATCTTCCGAAAAAAAATGCAGAATTTAAAAATGTATATGAATTAGTTAGTTAGTTTCTATAGTAACAAAATAGTAATTTTATTTTTATTAAATAGCTCAACCTGAAATATTGAAAATTCTTTAAGACAACGACAGGATTTGACTTCAAAGTATGCAAGGTACTCGTTCAATACTGCATTTCGTGAAAACAACGGGAGCAAGCTGTACATACGTCATTTATATTTCAGTTGCCGGCGAATCTTGGATTTTACACATCTTAGATTCCGTATCAAATCTGTAGAGCATATCACATCTCGCCAAATAGAATTTTATATCACATTTAGATATCTGATATATGTGGTTATTTTTAAGGTTTCGATGTGAATCTAGTATGGCCGTTATTATTTTTATTACATACTACTATAGTATAATCAGTTTATATTTACGTTTATATTTCTTTTGTTCAGTTTCTTGTACAAAAGGTCTAGTCGTTATGATATTCTAAACATATGTAATATCCCAATGTTATCGATGCCTCCTAAATAAAATGGTTCTCGAAAGATTTCAATACCCAAATTGACCGGGCGGCTCGCGTTCCTCATTGTCTTGGAAAACCACAACATGATTCATGTATTTTTCGTAAAAAGAACTTTATTCCTTATGCAATAAAGTCCACTTCGCAAGTCCCAACACGTGACCTGAAGTTGGTTTTATTTACCTTCCATTTTCTCTATACCCTTTCTTACACTCCGTGCATTCCAAAGATGGTCCTCGTATACAAATTGCTTAGTGTATTGAAAGATCTCTCAATATCTTATATTTTTGTCAATGTATGAAAAAAGATAAAAATGAAGAGCGCTTTATTAATTAAAAATTCAGAACCCGTGAAAATTTTTTGTTAAGAATATATTTTGTGGTTACGTTATCCGTAAATTATTACGAAAAATGTATTTTGCTAAAACGTTACGACCCTAACGTTGGTTTAATAGTTATTATTGGCATTTTTTATTGTTTTCATCACAGTAGGTCTATTTACAATTAATTATATTATGTATGTACATATAATATCAATTGATAATTTATGTTCATCCAATTATAAATTTTTTGCGCAAAATCATGTTAAATTATTTATATACATATTAACAGGCCACGGACATAATAATCCTCATATTGTAACAATTTTAAACCTTCAAAAATGATAGAAACAAAATTGAAAAGAAATGGACTACAATAAATTTATATTTTTTTAAAGCAGATGTATCCCAAACTTAAAAAATCGCTAACAAACATACTATTTTCCTCTACAAAGGATTAAAAAAAGTAACAATTATATTATAATCATAAAACAGTTAAAATGTAGACAGATGTTTCACGCATGTAAGCGGTGTGATTACAAATACGTGCTTAGGAATTAATAAAGGTAAAATGTTTGCTTAGCGATGTTTTTTATATTTTACTTATCATGAAAAATGTAGCGCGAATTTATCTCGCGGCTATTGACCGCTATGTTGTAAAGAAATAGGCAGAAGCATAAAAATCATTTAATAAGCTTTTTAAATATAATTTCATATTAGAACAATTATAATGATATTTAGTAGTGATATAAAGCTATATAAATTTTTAAAACAGCGCTCACAAATCAAAAAGGAGGGGTAGAATTATTTTTTCATAGACGTATTTAGCTTGTTAACTTCTAATTCATTTGAAAGGAAAACAATAAAGATTAATTTCAACCTGATAGAAAATACTATTAATTATGATTACCTCAGCCGAGCCCTACCTCGTCACGAGATTATGGGTCATTAATAAATACCCAATCAAAGCCCTTTATTAATATTGGCTCATAAATCACTCAATAATTATTAGTCAAATGAACAATTATCTTGTCATGTTGAATTGTTTTTTATTTCCCCTCTATTATTATTGTCCGATAGAATTAATGCATTAAATCAATATTTTTATATTATTTACGATTGAGTACTTATGAATCCTACTAATATTATAAATTTGAAAGTTTATATGTTTGTATGTCAGTCACTGCAACTATTGAAAGATTTTGATGAAATTTCATGTTTAGGTAATACATTTCATTGATTTATAAGAACCGAGTTTCACACGATCGATCTGAAAGCAGTAGTTAGAAAAATAATATTAGTAAAATGTACAAAGAAATTCTCACATTCAGTGTAAACATTAATTAACTAACATTTATAAAACTCGAAACGCAATTAAAGGTTCACTCAATTCACTTGCTAATATGATATTTATTATCAATACAGAATAATACTATCAATAAGGAATATACGCATATTAACCAAAGGAATATGAAATCCTTCTTCTTTAACTATTGAATGGCGCCGGAGCTACGAAGACCTATACAAATCGGCTTAGTGCAAATAGTGTGGCTATACGTTATCAAGTTAAGCCGATCACTATTGAGTCGCTATCCAATGAATATTACATAGTTCTTTATATATATATTCTATACATTTATTATAACTGTAGAAATAAAAATGATAACATAGATATTTAAAAAATAATAAGCGGGGGCTAAATCGATATAGAATAAAAAGTGGTTAGATTTTTTGTCTGTCGCTCTGCATATGCATCCGAAATCCGAGCGAAGCAGCGGGCAGAATCTAGAATAGTCTACAATTTCACGTTTGTTATTAATTTTTTTTTTTCTGGAAACTTATGTATTTTTTGTAATTTCGTTTTCCCCAAAAGGGTTTGATTCTGCATACAAGAAACTTAGTGGAAACTTTCCACTAAGTTTCTCGTCGATAATCGATATTCGCTCAACAACTTTTCGATTAAATTGTAACTCGGTTTTTTAATACATTGAATATGGTTCGGCCGCTTTACATTACAGAACTTGGCGCGCTTTAGGATTATGAAAATTTCTCGACAACTCTTCAAAAGTTTTAACGACGCTTTAGTGTAATAATGTGTAATAATTAAGTGAGTTTTCTTGTAATTTGTTCCTGTTATCATTATATTGTATTTCTAGTTATGAATATCTGTAATAATTCCTCTTATAACAAACGAACGAACGAACAAACCGTTAAAACATGAGCCAATTAGATACTGAAAATTTAATAAAGATTTAATACTTACATACTTCATGATTATTGTGCTATCCAAAATTTTTAAACAGATGAGAAGAGCTTTTTGAAACCACTCTTCTTAAAGTGCAAAAAATACTCTCCAAACAATACAAATAACACAAAATTCAAATCGAAGAATTGAGTGCTAAGTATACGAATACAGGCCATCAATCGTAGCAAAGAGCAAAACACTTAAATGCACATTTATCACGAAGTCGCACGTAATCCTTTAAATGGCTTCCCAGCTCGTCCCCGAGGGAACATGCTTGAGATAATTCACTTTATATGGACAAAAAGCCACATGTTACGAGTATGAATATTTTTATGGACTTGCTTTTATAAAATTCTGGACGATGTCACGTTATTTCAGCAATTAAAAGGCAAGAGTTTATTTGATGTTTTTATTTGAAATTTTTAAGCAAAAAACGAAATTATTTGAATCGATAATTTTAGGTTAAATCTTCTGATTCTGACAATGGAATTTATGTATTTTTGAATGATAAAGATATTGCAAACACCAGATTTACGCAAACAATGCATTTTTATGGTGTCATTAAATTTTTACATAAAGTTTCTTCCAATTATATAAAGTGATATTATTGTAATATGTATAAATATGGAGTTAATCGTAATGTAAAAATACACCGAGAAAAGTTCATGCTTTAAATAACCCTCGCGAGAAATCACACTTCTTCAAGCCAGCTAGACTTCTCAAAACTTCGTATAGAAATCAACGTAATTTATGAGTGAAGGAAATTCTCTTTGGTCTAAATTTTTAAGGTTCCGGGCCTAAAAGGTAAGAATGAGAACCTAATAATAAGCCTCCGCTTCCTGTCTAACTGTAATCAGTCTTTATCTCATAAACCGCGATAGCTAGAAAACTGAAATTTTCACACATTATGTATTTTCGTAACCGGTTTAATAACAAATACTTAAAATAAATTAAATTAATTAAATCTTTCACTTTCAAGATAAATAACCAAATATATATAAAGTAAATATTAGAGGGGGCACCCACACCACACTTAATAATTTACATATTTCTTTAACCACTGAACCACAATTAAATTGAACATTTAAGTATACAACAAACGTTATTTTCTCTTATAGTTAATGGTAGGAAACCCGTCGTGCGCGACTCCGCCTCGTACTTGGCCATTTTTTTATTTATTTACTCGCGTAGATAATCTCGCAGCGTCTCAGATAAATGGAAGATAGACGTTTTTCGCGCAGCAATTTGCAAAACAGATAAACTAAGGTCTTCGTCGTAAACTCCCGTTTGTAATCTCTGTTTTGGTGAAGAGGAGATTGTTTATTTTTCACTGAGATTTTATCGGGAACAATTTAGTTGTTAGTCGGTAAGACTTGCCTCCCCTGCTTAATATTAGAATTCTACTTTATTGGAACTTATATGAAAAGTATATTAATATCAAGATTTCTTTAACTTTTTAAATAATTAAATCTACATTTAAATAAAAATCCATTCTTAGAAAAAATTGAGTTATTGCCATATCGCTTTGTCCACGTGTATAACAATAAATTAATCTATCTAATAACAAGCTATAACTGATTATTAACGTCCAATATAACTTTATAATAAGTCTCAAAATCTTAGACGTATCTCAAGATGTTAACTCCATTTATATTAAGAGGTCCATTTAAAATCAAAACTAATAGCAAAACATAAAGTTTATGTGACTTTAAATGAGTTTGTATTCATACATTTAGATGAAGTTAAGGATAATAGTGTCTGCAACCGAAGTCGTCAGCGGGCGTAAAAGGCTATTAATTATAAGGACTATGAAAAACTTAGCAAATCATAAGTTTTTACTCTCGATTTTTAACATTTTGCAATGCTTTAGTTTTTTAAACAGTATATTTAGGCGAATAAAGAATTACTAAAGAGCATTGGTTTATAAATGTTCCTTTTAAGTTAACGTACCTCCAAAAGAAACAAACGCTAAAAGAATACACGATTACGTTGTACGTCTGGCCGTCATTTCGTAAACTGAAAAACATTGTAAAAATTTCATCGATATCATATTAATGAATAGATATATTTTATGTAATGGTGGGGGTTAAGCAACTGCATATTAAGTATCTCGTATTTTGTTTACTTTTTAGACTGTAATCTACTAAAACAATTTAATAAGGTTTTATTTTCAATGTTTCGAAATGCTACGTATCGCGACTTTTTATTTATGCCGCTGCTGGAAACAGTTTGAGAATTAAATGTTAATTTTTGATATCGAATATTGGTTGTGATATCTACTGTCAAACATGTTCAGCACAAAGGAAATTAAATAAATAATATCAAATTATATTTTCTCCCTATAATTGACGCGCAAATGTACAAAGCACGGTTATCATATCATAATCAAATATACAATTCGAATAATTAATCAATTGCATTAATAGATCTATTTACTATAACCATATAATAAAATGAGATTGTGTCAGAACATAATAAAATTAATTTATTGCTGATTCATCCGAATAATAAATACTTTTAGTTAGCGGTATCGTTTCTGTACTTCTCATTAACTTTTCACGCAGAAATTGTCAAAAAAGGCTCATAAATGAGTACAGACCTTGAATATTTTTGCTACGTAAAAAGATACACATAGCGTGGGAGTGAGGAAACTAAGTTAAATGCAATTTTGACATGGAAGTCATTGTCATTTTCGGTGTCATTTCTAAAAGTTTTTAGGCAGAGAATTTGACGCCATAAGCTACTCTAATTATTTCATTCATTTTAATCTATGGATTACTACAAAAATGCACAAATTAACCACATAATAATGTTACAAGAAGAAATAATCCAATTTAATACACTTTTAAAACGTAAATAAGATTGACGTAGCAGTTTGCAATTTTGTTTTTGTCGCGACTTTAATTTGCCTTTGTGTATCTTTAACATTCAGGATCTTTGGTACAGACCGACACGTGAAGATTGATAGGAAGGCTGAAATTAATAGCATAAATCGCTCAATAGCTCAATAGCTTGTTAATAATAACATGGTAATCCGCAACTAAAACTTCTGTCCTTACATGCTTACATTCATAGAATATTACTATACTGTTTTTTTTAAATAAGTGTATCGAAATACGTTATACTTTAATTGTCTTACATAAACTCTCATGTAAACTTGCTTTGAGCTCGTTTTTATTTAGATTCTTATTTTTTGTCAACCGAACTTGATTTTTGAACTTGCTTTTTATTAGCTGTAAAAAAATAATTGAAAATATTTTAAATATATGTTACTGATATTTTTTAGAATAAATAATATCTGTGTTGAAACTGGCCGATTTGTCTGTCCACTACAAATAAAATAAAATTCATTGCCTCAAGTGAAAATGTTAAATTTAAAAAATAAAATGTCGAATTCCCACATCCATTACCGCGCGTCACAGAGCGTTCGAGTGCATACAATTTTGGATTCGAACACAAACTCTTTGTGACGAATGCACTTTACAATGAGATTCATATTTGTGAAGCCGCTTCAATTTCACTTCAGAATTTTAAATCGAGATTTTAAACCGCAGCTCGATATGAATCGGAATGTTCCTTGATTAAATATGAAATATGCATTCGATCAGCAAAATGTCGGCGTTTTATGGACGTATAAGCTGTGGTTACCTTCTCAATATCGCAATAGCTTCAATCATATTTATGGAAGATCGTCAAAATATATCTGATTCGTTAATGTCAGTTAATAAATGTTAATTCTTAAGTTTCCTGTATAGATAGATAGATAGTCTATAGATAAAATTATTTGCGCAAATATCAAGTATACACTGCATACAGTAAACAAAACTTTAGTTTAAACATTTGCACAACAGCCGGCCTTATCACAAGCGGCGATTTCTATCAGGAAAACTCAGTGTTCGTATTTCAGTTAATAAAATAACATGTTGGTATTATGTGTTTTTAGTTATTTTCAGGCCATCAATCAAAAATCAACCGATATATACCATGCATTTTTTAAGGATTTTAATATAAATAGCTCCAAAATATTCCAAGAACTAAGTTTACACAATACTATCGCCTGAACATTATCTAGGACGCGAGTATTTCTACAGCTTCAGACAATATCATTCGCCTACTTCTGATCACAAATCTCGAAAAATTCCAAAGAACTTTGAACAAAACAATCATAAATCCTTCAATAATGTTCGCGATAAATGAACGCTGAACATGTTATGCGAACTCTAGTCTCTCGGCTCCGTGGGTAAGAAATCAATTTTATGTATGGAATTCAAACGTAATCCTTGTAACTATGGCTCTTGAGAGTGTCTTATAGGACAAATAAAGTAGAATATATCACAGTAGTTTAAACAAACAGACTATTTTAATATCTTTCACTAAAAGATGTTACAAACAAATAAATCAGAAACATTTGTAAACATTGAAAATATTTCGCGTACATGTCCGGAAATAGAATTGACATGTGAATCATTTTCATTCATTTTAAAATCACAAAATGCCTGAGATTTATAAAATTCAAGTGAAAAATCAGTTGGTTCACTGAAAATTTATGAGAGTTCTCGGATTGGAAGTGTAGTATGAAAATATTCAGCCGTTGTCATATCCGCGGAATATTCCATTCTGTTTCTGCCGTAATACGTTACCTGAGTGAGGAAATGTATGGGTATCGTATATTAAACTGATGCGAATCGGATCGTTCAAAGAAATCGCATTTCATACATTTGATTTATTTTGGTATTAACATCTATTTGCAGTTAAAGTTATATGTATATGGTAAAATCTACTGCATAAACTCGCTAGTACGAGGGATTAAGACTCGTACCTTCATTAGTATTTAACTAAAACTGGAAACGCAATTACTAAAGCGATATCAGATTTAGGTTAGAATTCGACGAGAATCGACGCTCATAAGCACCACAACGATTAATTGTGGTTATGTTGCCAACCACAATTGAGGAATTGGTATCAAATTGCAATCTACAAATAAAAGACGAAATATAACGTCGTCAAGTGAATGCTAAAAAAGAAAATTAAGCAATTCTGAAATTTATCTGTCCCATAAGACAAACAGGACTTCATGTTGAAGTTAATTATTATAAATTCATTTGCTGCTAAAAGCGAATATTAAAAATTAAGGTGCCATTTTGTTCAGAATAATATTTGACAGTATAACGCAATTGCTTCATAAATGGGTCTTCAAGGAGGCAATAACGATCCCTAAGTAAGAGAAACAATTGGAACATAAATTAATATATTAAAAGGCTCTTGGGACACAAGATCCTGTATTAATTCAGTTGTTTAATTAAATACGTAATCCAGCTTAGAATTTGGACCCAAAAATACCCTCCATGATAATAATATAATATTTCATGGAAGTGATAATCTACACACAAGGAACCAAACTGATTTGTGGTGTATTTGCATAGAAATTAAAGTTTATTCACGTAGGCGTTTTATCAGTAATGGACAAAGGGTCGCTTTATGAGCAGTATCAATTCATAAGACCTAAAATTTACAATGTAATATAAGATGTTAATATGAGTAGACCTGGTGTCGTTGTATCCTATAATTATAGGACACGTTGAATTGGAATTATAAGTTAAGAAGTGACAACACAATATAATATTATATTTTATGATTAATTTGTCTTACTACACTTTTATTTTGTTATTTTGACGTAGATTATGACTAATTATATCAAATAGCTAATACGCTCGTTGCCTCTTTTTTATTTGGTCTTAAATCATTCATATTCGACCATAAAAAAATTGCAGTAATTTTTTTACCCCTAAATACCCGAAAAAAGCAATTTAAAATTTACCACTTCCTGAACAAGTGAAAACGCTAGCCGGTCATATTGGTCTGCACTAAATTGCAAACATATCGCATGCAAAGGCAAATATAAAGGCACAATTTTTGAAATGGGCTTTCAGGATCAAACCTTAAACTATCTACTATATATAACTGTCGTTATAGCAGCGCCCCGTCTAACTCTATAAATGTTGTCAAGCACATTCCAAATTTGAAAATTGCCATAAAGTTAAACTCGAGCCATGAATCTGTTGTATATGAAATTGTCACGTACCTTCTTTTAAATGGTGTGTCTTTGTCTATTGTAAAATAGAGTGTGAAGACTACTCACCTTTTTCTGTTACGCGACGTTAGATAATAAACATGTACGTGTAAGTGCTATATTTCATTGAAGTACTTACAATAAACTTCAATCGTTTCAGACAAATTCATCATTTTCATAATTTATACGCGCGCGAACTTTCGCAAGAGAGAGACATTAAAGATTGCATTCATTATAAGTATGGGAGCACGAAGCTTGCATCTTTTAGTGATGAACTTACAAACAAGGAACAACTTTAACGCTCAGTGCCAGACTTTTTATCACAGAACGACATTATTTTTCCAAATGAAACTTTTATGGCCGAAAACAAGAAATGTCATAACGAAGGAACATAGAATTTTAAGACTGTAGTTTAAAACAAAGCATTAAAATTTGAAGTGCATATGACTAACTGTTTTGATACAAAAAGCTAATGGTATAAGTGGCATTAACTTTGGTAAAAGTGGCAAAATCGCATGAGATGCTAACTTGTTGTGTATGTCTAGGTTGGCAATTACGCCTAATATAGATGGGAAACTATATTTTTCACGATACCTCATTTTTGTCAACTGTTGTATTTGCTTAATAAGAATAAATAAATATAAAACGAGGAAATCACATCGCTGCCATAGCGGGTTCAAAGAACAAGATTCCTCTATTTTAATGACTTAAAATAACTGTATTTTAAACAGTTATTTTAAGTTTAAACTAACCCTAAAAATTTAAAGAGAATATTATTATTCGCTTCAAAAATAAACAATTCATTACATCGCTTTATAAACAGTAATTGAGTTCATGAGATGCTTTATTTGGTGAAAATAGCATTTAAGACGGTGACACGTTTCGCTGAAACCGGGTCCAAAATAAGTAGTTCTGTTTCTAAGAACAGAGATTTTGTGCTGCATATTAATGCTATCTCATTTAAATAACGCGATAAGCGCAACACAAACACTGATGACACCAAGGTATGTGTTTTGGAAAATGTTCATTTTAATTATATTTTTTTTTAAATAAGCCTATACTTTTTTAGTTTAAAAACTATATCTTCAAATATCGGACAATTTAATTGATATTATTATGAATAGAATACGCTATAAGTTGATAAAGTCTATTAATCTCAAGATCAAACTTATTCGCGCACTCTCTTCTTTCATCGTTTCATTCTTTACTCGTTCTTTTTTTAAAACACAAATTAAAAGACAGCTTCCTAGGCGTATCTTTAAACTAATAACCCAAGGTTTATCCACATTTTACTATCTTACAAACTTCATAAATTTTGTAACAGTCACGTTTGCGAAAGGAACTAGGTAAATAATTCTTATTATTTACAAAGGTCTCGTTTTGACGAGCTGTAAAATTTTGATAGCTGTCTCATTCCGAGTTAATAACGATGATAAATTTAAAGATAGCGTTGAAAATACTACCATCTTACACTGTTAACTTAATATAACAACTTTACTAGGAAAATTGTTGCGCGAAAGACCATATTATTTTACTAAAAAAGGTATAAGATTTACAATCTATACTAAATTTCAGGACAGGTTAATCACAAGATATGAAGTATGGTTTCGAATTGTTGTTGAAATAATTTGTTTTGTCAAGTCTACTTTTAAGCCACGTTTTTTTTTCAGTTAAAATTAAATTAAATGTTATCTGAAAGAAATTAGGGTAAAATAGATTATGGATATGTTAAAAGATATTGGGTAAAAATGTTGATAAAATGGACACTGCAAACTGTTAAAACGAAATAAACGTCGGAATAAATAGCTAGTGAATTGGTATTAACGTTGAAAAATATCACTGTATCACTCTTCGTAATTTCCTTTTATGAATAAATATTCATACATTTAACATCATTCATCAAACAAATTACATTCTTGCAAAAGTAAAATCGTACATGGAATCGCAAAACCCATATTTTTTCCTGTAAATCATGTATTAAATATTATATTTATAATTTCAGTAATTTATTTGGAAACACGAGAAATCCATTATGTTATAAATATAAAAGTTAATGTGCATGAATATTTTCAGCTTTAACCGTTGAAGGAACTTCCATAAAACTTGTAGCGTAACGATGACCATTCGTAAATCACGATGTTAAAATGTTTTCATCGCTAAGGATATATATAACACTTTCAAACATCAATCCTCGTAGCTTAACGGTCGGCCAGTCCTGTAGTTCGGTCTGGTCAAGGATCTTCCCTTTTCGTTGGAGGAATAATACCATCCTCCACAAACTTAACAAATTCAAAGTTTATAAATGGAAACAAATTCATCGCAGTCTTTCAAACTGTGACTCAACAAACTGTGTTTTTATCTGTTATCACCATGGAGTCTATACTAAAACTAAAAAGAAAATTAGAAGAGATTTATGAATTTGCAATCAGTAAACCTTAAGTTCAACTATACAATTAGAAAAGTTACAAAATTAAAACAAGCTTTATGATCATTGCATAGAGGGTGAAACGATCTCCATAAAAGCAATTCCTTTGACCATAATTAACAGTTTAGGCCCCAAGCCTACGGTTACCAGGTTTCCCGGATTTTACGAGTCCTTTGAATTGATAGCAATGAATTTAATCACTTTCAGTAAATGGGTGAAACCAACAAGGGACAGATTAGTTTCTTTTTGCAATAAAAGTGAATTAGGTTTTTAATGCACTTGGTTTCATAGTCCTTAATAAAATGTAGTCAGAGACAAATTATCATGAACACAATTTATACATATAAGGAAATTAATATTTATACTACGGGCATCATACAGGCGTGACTCTCCCTTTAAAATGAAACACGTAAATAAAAAAATTAAAATTTTAATTCTAAAATTGTTGTGTTCTGTTTTTGACCGAATCAAAAAGGAGGTTTTCTTCCTAATTAGGCTTCTTGTCTTAGTTTTTCTTTTTTAAATTACGCTTTGTACCTTTATTAACATGGTTTACAATATTACAACAAGTCTTGTTTACACGACGCATTTTATTCTGCGTCCAGGCCTGGGAACGTGACATCAAATTTATATACTTTTCAATTAATAGTATTGTTTTACTCTTTCAACATGATGTCCTCGTTAAAAAGCAAGCTGATCTGGCAGCTCTAGCCCGTAGTGTTGGCAACAGACGCAATATATTTGTCGTTTTATTTATTCTGTATTCAGGACGGGTCTCCACTGTTTCCCTTGTTAAGGCGAACTAAAAGCAAATAGACATAAACAAAGGCAGTATTCATCTATTTAATTAAGCATTTTATTTCAAGTTTAAGTGACAACGCAAAGTATTAATTTGAGTGGGGTCTAATTGTAAGAGCTTATTTGAGCAGGATTATAAGAGATTCTCGTATTTCAATCGAGTGTTTAATTTTAATTAAATGTTATGCCAGGTTTTATGATACAGATTTATTAAGTAAAATTAACATTGATGTGACCGCTATTATTCACAATATGACCTCAATAATTATTCAGAATATATTTTAATTCTTATGCAAAATTTAATCGGCACTTCTTGAAATGAATATAGGTCTTAACTTAAGTGATGGACAATTTTAAGTTTCTTATAACAACAAACATATACAATATAACAACATGACAATTTTAAGTATAGTGTATGATATATATTGTATATTATTTATATAGAGATTGAGCGTCATGACATGAGCATGATTTGGATTTGAAAATAGCCCAAATCTTGACGTTTCATTTACACTAAAAAAATCTTAGTAACTCAAAATATATTACAATCTCGTATTATAAATTCTAGAAACTTCATACAGGGAAGTAAAAGATCCTTGTTTAGAAAAAGTTACCAAACATAAAAATAGAACCGTAAAACAACTTTATTAAAGACTTTAGTAAATATGTTAGGAGTTTCAATTTTAAAACTGCCACGAACAATATCTATCCTTTTCAAAACGTTCAGATATTATTGAAAACAATAAGATTTGTAAAGTTAGGAAAGTCGCAAACTGGAGTTCGCTGAACTGTTAAGGAAATATAAATCAGTTGAACAATTCGCAAAAAGAACCATATGGCATTTTCAATAGATATAAAGTGTTATTTTAAAAACTCCATTTAGCACAAATTAGTTATTTAAATTGTTAAGAATATAGGAAAATCATAAATCCGTGCTCGCCGAACTGTAAGGGAAAAATTTATTGGATAAACAACTAACTACTAGTTCTTTTCTTAATAATTTACCTGCAGCAACTATAAAAATACTACTAAATAACTGAATATGAAATTCCCAGAAGTGCTCTATAATGAAGTGAAATGATTTTTTTTAAGTTTATAAATCGGTCCTGAATGGTAACATTCCTAAAATACAATATGTAAGAAGTTTCGATTTAAGAACTACCGCAAACAATTTTCATACACTCCAAAATGTTCAGTAAAATTATCAAAAGCGATAAGACTATAGGGAAAGTCGTAAACTCGTGTTCGCTGAACTGTTAAAGGAATAAAAATCAGTTGAACAAGACCGCTTGCGACATAACATCGCGACTTAATGGCGTAGATTCCTAAGCACCGAAGCTTAGCTTTACAGTTTTATTTTTAAGGTTCAACATATCTTGGCAGCGATAAATGTTATTTCCTGGCCAATTTTTGCGTGTTTGTTTAAAATTTGCTGTTTAAAAGCAAAATAAAAGTTAATCATAAGTAAACTTTTATAATACAGGTAATAAAGTTTTTTTTGAGCCATGATAGGAGAAGAATTGTAGACTTAAAAAATATATTTAATTTCTATTGACACAAAACAATGCACAGTTTAATAAATCCTTGAACAAAAAGCAACATAAATAACGTCACGCTAGACGCTATTTCAATGTGATTTGAAGACATAAAATGTAATTTATGCATTTATATAAGAAGAAAGTAAACAGATGGCTTTAGCTCGACGTGAAAACGAAACTTTAGAAAATCCGATTAATTCAGGGAACACATTCGACAAAATTACGGACGGGCGCTAACTTGATTTATTTTTCTTCGCAAATACATGTAGAACAAAATTCACCACAAATATACGAAATTACTAAACATTTTAATGTTTTATCTAGCAGATTTAGTGGCTTTGCAGATTATTCTTCACGACAAAAGACTGCTCATTTTAATGTTTTAAGCGAGCTCAGCAGATAGCTAACACATTTTTACATATAACAAGTATAAGTAAGAAAATCTTGTTTCGCTTTTTTTCTTCATATAACAGATTAATTCTACGATATTCCAATGGTAATTAAAACATTAACATATTAAAGGCCGTATTTGCATATACATTGATATCGAGTTTGACTCGATATATTTGCTCAGACTAATCGAAGCTCTCAAATGTAGTTTTGCACGTGCAACTTCTGAACTAATTGATGCAGTGACTGAGACGCAAACCGCTTAAATCCCAATGAACTAATATTCCTGTTACGTAAGACTAGGGACATAAAGACAACTAATTTTTCCGTTGAAGTCGTAGCTGAATAGCAAACAAAGAAATTAGAATTATTGCTTTCTCATGATATAAAGTTAAGTAGGAGCAGAATAATTGCATATTCACTATGAAAAATGTACGTATTAAAGCTTAGCATAAGTGTTATTGCTCAAAGAAAAGACCATACATAAGAAAAATAAATTAATAATGTTCGTTAATTCAAAATTTGTATTTGACTTTTATATCCATAACATTTATTTTACTTAGAACGATTTAAGTGTTTTAGAATCAAAATAACTTCAAGAATTTAACTGATATGACTTCCTAGGATTCTAATAAAAATTCGTAAAACTTTCATGATATTATAGGGAATTGCCGTCTTTGAAAGCTTATACTTCATACCGGTTATAATTAGATGATAATGAGAAGCCGAAAAGGTGTTGTTTACTAGCGAAAAGCTTGATCAAAAACGCCCTTTGAAAATAAAAAAACTTATCAAACATTTGATTTTGTTCATCTAAATTTTTAATAAGTTTATTACATAAATTATACTTTTATTTTTATCGTGTCATATCGTTTATCGGAACTTCTATTCCTATTATTTCATTACACTTTGTCGAAGGAAATAGTGACAATTAGCTAAATTCTAAAGCACTTCAAAAAGCCATTTCTCGTTACATGCGAGACCAAATTCTGGCGTAAATGTTAGAAGCCTACTTTAGTTAATGATTCCAATTAATGTCATATATACATTGTGGTAATTAGTTAAATCAAATTCTGAACTTTTCCATCTCATCATCAAACTTATTACATTTTTGATTATGAAAAAAAAAAATTAATTATAAATGTAAACCATGTTCATTTGAATAAACACAATTCCTACCCACATTTATACATTCTTAGTACACGGCAACTCATTAGTATATATTTAAATTTTCTAGACATTTCTTTTATTTCTGAGAAAAACTTACATTCATCGCTATTTCCACGACGCATTACAATACATGAAAGTATAAGCTGCGTCATTCAATACAGTCTTTTAACAAACAAACAATTGCATAGAAAACGTAACTTCGCGGAACGATAACAATGTGAGCTTTTGTTCATATTTCAAACACCACAGCTGTTTGTAACATGCGACAATAAAACTTAAGCAAAGAGGTTTTACATCAAAGCCTACACATAACATTACAGGTCTGATACGCCTTTGATTGTAAAAATGTGTTATTATTCCAACCTACACTATAATCAAGAAATCCAGACTGATCAATTCGTTCTGCCCTATACCATAAAAAACATAAGTTCTATAGAGCAACTAAATGTTGGAACAATTTGCCTCCACCATTGCGTGATTTGAAATCTGTAGCCAATTTTCGTTACAATTTTAAAAAGTACATATTAAGTCAACAAATAAACCGGCTTTAGTTGCTCTCAGTTGATTTAATAATTTAATATATGTATTATAAAATCTTGATTATACTTATATATTCTTATTTTTTTTCTTTAGCAGCTTACAATATTGTATATATGTATGTTCGGTTGTATATATTATATTAATTATTATATCTCTTATTTTTATGTTTATTGCTATGGACTTCAAACGTCAACTTAAATTTGGGAACCACTGAAAATCAGTTCTGTGTCTTCTTTTAGACACAGACACACTGAGTGGTTTTCCGTTTTCGGCACGCATGACTCACCATACAGATTTCACTGGCACACTCATATTAATTTAGTGTTTTTTTTTATTTTATGTTTCTTTCTTTTTTAATTGCCTTCTATCGTCTCTTTCTTTTCTTTTCTTTTTGTTTGTATGTGATTGTATATTGTGTGTGTCGAAATAAATGTTTCTTTTTTTCTTTCTTTCTTTCTATTGACAGGTCGGATCGAGGGCGGACGAATCGATGTCCATGTCACGGGTAGCACAATCAAAAGGCGGCAAATAGTGGTAGTGGAATGCGGAACCGCTTCTAGCTTTTTTCGCTGATTGAATTAAATTGTGAAATTTTCTTTGGAAAAGAATCACCCCGTTTTTTCTCGCTGACATGATGGAGACGATGATGACCTAAGGAAGGGGACACGAGAAACATACATATTATTCATAGAACTAACCACCAAAAATCACTTTTTATTATGTATACTTAACCTCACCTTTCCGAAATATCAGTCGATTTAATTATTCGAAATACTTGCTTTGTTATCATTTTCACTAGTGTGTGAAAATGATAACAGAAGCAGATTCGTAAATATCTCCAACCCTTCTGCAATCCCAGCTAAATCTTCAATCCTATTTGGGTTAGCAATACATCAGCAAATAATTGTTTCCCTTGCTTTTTGCGTCGATTGCGAACTAGAAAGTTGTGATAGGTTCTTTATTTGCTTTCCTATAAGGTATAAAAAGTCCCACTATGTGTTTTGGTATCAATCAGTATACTGATTGATTATATACAACAAAAATACGGACAATTAATGCGGAAAAATGCGTGTATAGAGTCACATTTATATCATACTATCATCTGCCCACCGCTTCTCTTCCGTTCAATTCGGTATCAGTAGATCAATGAAAGGTATCCTATTTCCTATCTGTATACTAAATTTAATCAAAATCCGTTTTGTAGTTGCGGTGTGATGGACACACAAACATACAAAATTTCACTATTTATAATGTTAGTAAGATAAGAGACCTCGTTTTTCGACGTTTCGGTGTTGTAGATGTTCATGTGCTGCGGTCAGTCATTTAACATTAGGTGAACCGCATGCTCCACTTGTCTGCTGTTATATTAAAAAAAATCAAAATTATCATGATTGCGGATGGTTTTACTAAACAAATAATTTATGTGCCAATATAACAAAACCTTTCAAAGTGATTATTTAAATGTATCTGGCTGTTCCTATTGTCTCCGCCATTGTTGTTTTGTCTCCGAAATTAATAATTGTGCCATTATTCAACTCGATTTCCATTCAATTGAATGCTGACCTTTTGGAAATTAATTTCGAGGCTCAGTCGTGATTTAAATCGCAAATAATTAGAAAACAATTATGCAAAGGAACGATACTAATTTCTACTGAGGGAAATGTGAAATTGAAATAATACTCCATTATAATTTTTATTTACTTTTATATATAAATTCTATTCTTTCTAAACTTATAATAATTAATATAAAAATATAAAATTTAAATACATGAATTTTGCTAGAAAACAGCGTACGAGTAAAGCTTTAAAAATTCTAACAAAGCATTTCTGAAAATAATAGTTCTAAGACTTCAACAATAAATGAATACAAAATCTATTCTAAGCTTTGCCGTATAAAATTCTCTTGATTAAGCGTACGAGTCAATTAGTAGGTAAAGTTTCGTGCAGCCATTGTCGCTTGCCTTCGTTAAACTCGGCCGCAGTGTGGTCGGTACCTTCCAGAATCCATTTTGTTGTGAGGAGACCCTCTACTCCTACTGGACCTTAATTAACAAAAATACGTCAATAATTTGGTTAGTATGCGATGCATGGTGTAAGAACATGATATTGAAAAAATATTTTATCTATTAAACGAAAATGATTCTAGAAATCATAACTTAATAATATTCTCTTTCTTGACTAGGTTTTTCCAGAAGATTCTATTCGACTGTCTTCATCACATTTTAAGTGTTTCTTGCTTTCAACGCTATCATTAGAAAATCAAATACATCAATGATGAAAATTATTTTTCTAGCAAGACCAATTTTATTATCACTTTCTATGAACCTTTCCACATCTTTCATCTCACGTAGCATTGAAAAGTGCCCACAATTAACTATTGGGAAATATAATAGTAACATGTTACTGAGTGTTACGCATCGTCAACAAAATATTATAGTATGATTGCAACGTTGTAACATGAAACCATAAATGGTTTGAATTCATGTTCATGTTCATGTTTGAGACGACCCGATTGGCGCAGTGGTTCAGCATTGGTCTATTGCGCCGGAGGGTGTGGGTTCGATTCCCACGAGCAGAAAATTATGATGTGATGAACATTATAATTTTCTACTGTCTGGGTGTTCATTTATCTATAGTATGTATGTATTTACAAAAAAAAAGTATGTTTAAGTATGTCTAACAGTTATCTAGTTCCCATAGTACAAGCTTTGCTTAGTTTGGTACTAGATGGCGTTGTGTTAAATGTCCAGGAATATTTATTTATTTTATTAAACCAAAAAAGCTTAAATATCTCCTTACCTCTAGCATGAATCCTAGCGGTAGAGATTCCAACCTCAGCACCAAGTCCGAAGCGGAATCCGTCAGCGAAGCGAGAGGACACGTTGTGGAACACGCACGCGCTGTCCACTGACGCTAGGAACCTTTTGGCTGTGTTATCTGTCAATGTTATTTACGCAATGTGAAAAACTTATAAGGATAAGTATGAGAAAACCTCAAAAGATGGAAGAATTCGATTATGAGGTAGTAACGTTTAAGGTAAAGTTCTAGACGTAGATATGTGAGTTTTTACATGGTACAAATGGTACCATGTCGCTATAGAAATATAAATAAAAACTCGGATAATGTACATAACAAACATAAATATAGATAATAATTGTTTATGTTGTGCGAAACAAAGGCTTCAATAAGTTATTATTATATTCGTTTGAGTATATTTAAATAACCCTGTACTCGTTCGAAAGGACCATTGATAATTATTTGTACAACCACCAATTCCCCAAAGTGAAAATAACACTCGGCAAGGTATTAAAAGAACTAACTTTTGTAACAAAAATTGCGGAATTAATAAATTTTGTGCTAAAGCAGCGCTTGCGGTTTATCCTTTAAATCGTATCATTAAATATGTGGGTCTAGCTTATACCAAGTGGAAATAAATGGTATGAAGTTATTTTATTTGCTCACTAAATATAACATTTTGCTGGAAATATAACTACTAACGACCCACTCGCTTTCCGTTGCGGCTTAAAAAAGAAAATTACAGCCCACGTATTTTACGGCATTATGTATTGAATAGAAGCTCGTCTTTAAAAATAATATAAGTATAGAAAACAACGCTACTAAATCCTGAACACGAACTCAGCATTTCTACGGATATATTTTAAGTATCAAAAGAAATGAAAGGAGCATGCAAACATAAACAACTTACTTAAGTTGTATCTTTCGGATAACATTTTCAATATACCGACATTGTTGTCTGTAAACAGTTTTATAATAGCAAAATATCCGGTCGCAACATTAACTATGTAGGTCAACCTAATACTAAGAGAAAACAAATGGTGCAATGGGACGTTATCTTATTTACTTAGTGAAGAAAAACATTATGTTCCGCAATATAACCGTATACTACAAAAAGACGCGGTTTTCGGAAGTCCTAAAAGCCAAGTTGCAAGAAACTTTACCCCATCATCAATACAGGCTAACATTATTTCATTACTTTGGTACTACGCGAATATCTCAAGCAATTAGAATTAATTACAGATCATTAAATGAAATTTTAGCTTTGCTTACACTATTACCGCTTCGATATCGTAATAGTGTTTATCTTCAAAGGCGTATCCTGTAAATTGCTAAATCCTACAGACACGATTATTAATTAATGACTTACCGTTCTCCGTAACTACGACATCAGTATGCGAGCTGCCGAACTTATGAATATGGTCGATCGCCTCATCCATATCCTTAACAACTTCAATACAACACTCCAAGGCTCCGTATTCATGTCGCATGCTCCGAGCTGGCGGCGGACCAAAAGTTAAATGACTCGATAATTTGGGACCCGCATTAATCTTTACCCCTTCATTCTTCAACATACTGCAAATATCCGTGAACAAATTGCTAGATAAATGATCTTCGTGGACTAATAGTGTTTCCATCGCATTACACGCTGCGGGGTAATCGCATTTCGCGTCTCGGACAATCTTCAAAGCTTTGGAAGCATCCGCGTCTTTGTCTATGTACACGTGGCATATTCCTTCAGCGTGACCTAAGACTGGGATGTGTTGTGATTGCTTTTGTATACTCCGAACTAATTCTGATGACCCACGCGGAATTATAAGGTCGATATGCTTCTCCATCGCCAGTAAATCACTGATTTCTTCCCTAGTCGATACTAGAGATATTGCGTCTTGAGCTCCAACAGTCTGTAAAGCTTCTTTAACTAGCTCCATTAAGGCTTTGTTTGAATACGCGGCCTCCTTTCCACCTTTAAGTAGAAGTCCATTGGCAGATGCCATAGCTAAAGCTGCAACCTGAGGTAATGAATCCGGTCTAGATTCGAATATCACAAGTAAAACTCCGATCGGAACTGTAACTTGACGAAGCATTAGATTCTCGGCTAATTTTGTTTTCCGTAAGACCCTTCCTACATTTTCGTAGCTTGAATCGGCGATTTGTTTCAAGCCTATTGAGAGGGTTTTCAATTTTCCAGGACTCAAAGCCAATCGATTTAGTAGTGGCTTAGCCAAGCCACCTTTCGTAGCTTCTTCCAAATCCTTTGAATTGGCTTCTAGAATCACATCTTTCTTGTCAAGAAGAAGGTCTGCTAAGGAATGAATAGCAGATGCCCTATCTGCTGGTGTAAGCTGTTGCAATACTCTGCTACCACTACGAGCTAAAAATAATGAATACAACATTTAATGAGCAAAGTTTATTCTAACTTAAATTTCAAAGCGAGAATTATACAACTCATTAACATGTGTCGTTAAAAAGAAATGCTCACCATTTTCAGCTAAAACATCAACAGACGTAGACGAAGTAGTGGGACAGTCCGTAAAGAACGTTCCGACCTTCCTCCCACTGATGATAGTTTTAATTGCTTTTTCTTGCATTCCGTTACAAATTACAACGCTCACGCCTCGCGCCATCGCCCACGTCGCTGCGTTAACTTTAGAATCCATTCCCCCTGTACCTACCTAACATTCATTACATTATCATTATTATTGTAGACAAATAAATAAATTTAATACTTTGCAACGTTTATTAAAATCTAAATTAAAATTCAGGACGGCTGCGACCTTTCACCAATTTGAAAAGTGAACGTCCTAATATTTTAATAATAATGAATACGCTTTAAATTAAAATTGATGAGGAGTGTATTCAAATAATATAATAAATTTATTTAAAACTAGCTGTGCCCTGCTATTTCACCCACGTATATTCCCGTGGGATTTTCGAGATAAAAACTATCCTATATCCTGTCTCGGATTTCAAATAATATTTGTAACAAGCTTCATCCAATTCGGTTTAGTGGTTTAAGCGTGAAGAAGAGACAGACACAGTAACTTTCATATTTAAAATATTAGTATGGATTAGCATACAAACCTTAGATTTCTGACCAAATTCAACTTGGTCACGATCTTTAGAAGTGTAAGTGTGCATCATTCTCGCGCCATCTTCCCACGGCGGCTTGTTGTAAATGCCGTCCACATCAGACATCATAATGAGCAGATCTGATTGGATCTCGGCAGCCAATAAAGCCGATAGACTGTCATTGTCCTTTATACCGATACCCTTAAATGTATAAGAAGATATATCAAATCTTATAAAACACGATAGTATCCAGGTTGGTATTTCTCAAAGCATTCACGCTGCAACTAAAATTTAATTAAACCTACGAAATGTTCGCCACAAATCCTAAAATATACATTAAAGGGTTATACAAACTGAAGACAAAAACAGGTTCCAATGTTAGCGTTGTTTCGAGAACTGTCCGAAGGATTTAATTAAATTTGAAGATCAGCGAACAAAGAATTTTTTGTTGTTGTTTTTGTATAATTTCAGGCGAAACAAGACGTAGTTCGAACACGATGATAAAATCTTACAAAGAGAAGTCTTTAAGGCACGTCTCGAAGAAGCCTGAGTATCCATTAGGGTTTAGCATAACGTTCGAATGGCATCATAACGGAGGGAAAGCATCTTGTCGTAACAATAAACTTTCATCTAACAGTCCGGATTTTACGAATTTACCTTGTTGTATTGGGTTTACAGTATCGCGTTTTCATTGTAAATTAGCGTGTTTGATTTTATTTTGCTGTAGTTATCGATTTTGTTGCTGTGAAACCGATTTTTAATTCGAAAACTTGAGCGATATTGTATTTACGTTCGTCCTTATTTGTTTATTCAAGGTGAGCGTATCCTAAGTACTTCTACGAATGGTTAAATAGGTGACGTTATGTTTAACATAACGCTCGTCTACTTCGATTGAAGCGCATTATGTAATTTAATATAAATAGCACGATGGTTTTAATTGCTACCATGAAACTAAACAAGGTTCGTGTCATATTAATTAATTATAAATTAGCCAACGCGATGGAAAGTTTAACTTGTATGCACGAACGTGTAGTTGAAGTGCAATCTAGTTCAAATTTTACCCAAACCACTTTATTAATTAGCTTTTCATATCAAGTACCTATAACATCTATACGAGTATATAAGAAATTAGTTCCGTAAAATATTTTAAATTTATTTTACTCAATAATGGGTATGTATGCATTGAAAAACCCTCATTTTACTTCTCCTTAGTTGACATATAAATGTGAAGGGTAGTTAGTATTAATTTGAAGTTTATTTTAATAATGTCTGAAAAAACTCCCATTTCAATATTGGAATTAAATAATCGTTCTTGAGACTTAGCACGTTCTTATTTAAAATGTATGCTTTATATTTTTTATTTTATAATAAAATTAAAGAAAATATATTGGCCTTGGCCTTGTGTGAGCGATATCAGATCACAGTTCACAGAGAGCGCAAAATAAATTCCTAATATTTATTTTTTATTGTAATATGATCTAATTTACCTTCTTTCCAGTCCCAGGTACAACGGTATCATCGTGTATATACATCGGCGGGCTGACTGCGTCATTGGTGTTCACTATGGGCACTATGTTCAGTGATATCAGCTCAGAGAGGGTGCAGAATAGATTCTTACGTGTTTCTTCGTTGTAGAAGTCTGGCTTTGTTACTAACACCTGTAATTGTATTTACCTTAAAAATAACTATAGGAAATAAAATGTATTTAAAAGTTACCAAGAAGACAGCCGAAATGATATAATTAGTATGGACACTAAAAATGAATTTGAATTTTAAGATGTTAATAAATGAGGTTTTTTGTTTAACATTTATATTCAGAATGAAACTTAAATTAAAACACACAATTTATAGAGCCTGAAGTTTAAGATTAATAATTCTCTCACATTTTATAATTAAAAGCAAAGTTTATTAGACAAGAATATTAAAATTTTAGATTTCAGAATACAACATTTGCTTTGTTTACTTTACAGTTTCAAAGATCTTTAAATCTATAAAACAAAAGTTGATCAACAGGAAAGCTCAATTACTATAAAATGAAATGAAGTTCTATTTTATTTCTTAAGACGCGGGGTGAAATGTTATAAATTAACTTTAAAACTAACTCCGTTACAAAATATTTCCGCACTAAAGGGAATTTTATTTCTCAGCTTCTAATTCCTCAAAAAGGAAATTGCTTCGCATTTAAGTAGTTTCCTTGCAGTAAGTAATGTATAGTGGGACATGGCAGTAATGTATCAACGTAAGGCGACCGATATTAAAATACTTTCGTTCTTGCTAAACTGTATAATTTATCACTGACACAAGACAGGACAAAGGGGAATGGAACTCAGCTTTTCGTTATTTAAGTTTGAATGGCAGGATTACGAAGCATACAATTACAACATTCTCAAATATTCGATACGGCTGAAGTTTGACTATTACTTTAAATATTTAAATGTTCATTGTGGTTCTACTTAGTTTGCCAGTTTGATTTCTGTATTTCAAATTTAAAAACGTAGACGAGAGTTAAAGCAATTTTCCTTATAGGTAAACTTTTTTTTTTACTTAATTCTATACAATTGAAATAAAATTAATAATAGAAATAACAGAATATTTTACTTCTTCCATAGTAATTCCAAGAAATAACGTTTTATTTTGTTTTATTAGTAGCATTTTCCTTCACCATCGACAGAAAACTTCAAAGTAAAAATCATTAATTAAGTAATAAGCAACTAATTAGAAAATTTTGTTTACTGGTGCTTATTAATAAAATCAAAATTAAACATTATCAAAGGCAGTTAAAATAACGGACCTTATTTTGGCACATAATTAATTAACGAAAAAGTGGGCTATATATTTATTTTCTTAAATTTTAACAATACCATTTGCACTGACACTAATTGAAGTGTATATTCAATAGTCGATAATGGCTGTTCATTAATATCAGATAGTTAATAATTTAGCTGTAATCTCAGTGATTAGGAATTATGATACCACGTAATAACAGTGGGTAGTACATACGTACATACACACAATAATTGCAATAACTTATTTTGTAACATCCTAAATAGAATTTCTCTTTAACAGAAAAAAAATAATTTGCTTATAGTTAAAAAAGTTATACAAACAATACTATTACAGAAGCAAAAATATCAAAAATTCATTTTTTGGATTTTAAAACGAACCATTTTAAGGCGGGGTGAGTCAGAAAAGCAGTATCTTTACCTACGTTTTTTTCGTTCACAATGCACAGTTAAATCCTGAAAAAAATATATGTGATTCTTCAACATATAACCTAGTCATGACGGTGCTCCGAAACACGATTACGGTAACTTCGCTGCAGAGAAAAAAATCCCAAAGATAGGTCTAAATTAAAAGAGATTTGCATATAACTTTGGTAATATTTGATTAAGGGAAATAAAAAAATTACTAAAAAAAAGCTTAAATAAATAGCAAGGGCGCTCGGTGAAAATATCAGAAACTTATTGATTTTATAAGGGTTAAATCAACAATAATCGGTTTTCTAGCAATACAACACGCGGTCGGCGCGTCAATTTGCTTCCCTC
>LQNK01000311.1:327123-347991 GCA_001586405.1 Phoebis sennae | reverse complement strand
TAATATATATTATTAGAATGTTTAGTAAACTTTACTACTATTATAGTACAATAGTCGAATGTTTCTATGCAACTTGTTTCTGAAAAACGAAAGAACATTTGGCATCTATTGACCGTGTCTCGATTTCACATAATAGCATACAATCACCTATAAAACAACTCACCTGCGCAATTTTAACGTTGTACTGTGAAAACATCGCGTCATACATCGCCATGAGCTCTGATTGGCCCACCGCGGCCGCCGCCCGGGGGTCCAATATACTGCCTGCGTCCTGTAATAACATGGATACTTTTGTACCAATATCAATCGTTTTCAAACGATATTATTGGAAACAAAAATTGACAACTCGAGTGGATATTTTAGGACGAAAACGTATGGATGCAGGGTTGACTCTTGGATTTAGTTTATAGCACATTATGGCCAGTACATAGGCCTATTTTTTCTAGCATTTCTATCATATGTGCATAATTTCCAAAATCAATAATCAAATGGCCGGGGGTCTTATACTGCCCGCGTCCTGTAATAACATGGATACTTTTGTACCAATATCAATCGTTTTCAAATAAGGTTATTGGAAACAAAAATTGAGGACTGGAATGGACATTTTAGGATAAAAGTGTACACATTGCACAACCAGGGTTGACTGATTATTTAAGCGAGCGAAGAGCGCCAATCCTTTTCTAGCATTTCTATTATATTTGTAAATTTTTAAAATCAATTATTCATAATACAGCAGTAAAATTATATTCTATCAGCTATCGGGGTCCAGTAAATTGAACGCGTCCTGGATTCGACTGGATATTTGGGACAGATTTTACATTTTCATTTGATGCAAGATCAGGGCTGGAATTTGAGTAGGCATGTGACAAATATTTTTTAATGGATCAAAGTCGATTAAAATTTGAGCAGAGGATGAATATGCTATCATAGCTATATGTAAATTTTCAAAGTGTATTAACAAATACCGAATGCAACAATGCAAATTATATTGAAGTTGAAATACTTTTACGTATGTTACGAATTCTTTTTAAGGTTTTTGTTTGAATGTAACTTTTACACCAGTTCAAAAGTTTCCAAATGTCTACGCTTTCAAATGCATAAATTTTGTATTGTTTTAATGAACAACAGAGCAATCACCAAACAGCTTTAGCAACATTCAACTGAAAACAATTAGCGGGTGTAAGCTGATTACCAATCACTGATGTTGTGCTATTGTGCAATTAATTAATGTATGTAGATTTAACCTTACACTGCTGAATTATACGATTATTGAGTGTTCCCCTAATGAATCTATCATTTCATTAATTATGTTTGTATTGATTGACATTTGAACTTGTCTTTATTATACACTAACTTCTATCCGCACTTTCACCCACGTGGATTTTATAACGCTGACGTAGCAAAGCTTCGGGCGCACCAAATCGCATGAAAATCCGAACTGGAGTTTTTGACTTCGCTAAACAGACAAACAGGCAGACGCGGAGAAGGACTCTGTTTTATAAAATATAGTGATTAACCTAACATTTGTTTGGAAAAGTCGTTGGCCTCAAATGTTTACACTTATCATATCCATGGATAGAAATAGTTGCACTTATAAACATTTTACATTCAATTAATCAGCTTATATTTTCAACAACGTCACTTGAATATACCTAAGTGTGATATAATTTATTAAGCTTCAGTTTGAATCCGATATTTTTATCAGTCAGTACACCAATATATTTAATTTAACAGAGTCATAAATTGGTAATCATTAATCGTTGAATGTATCACTGTTATTACTTTATTAACAACCAATTAAGCCGCATAACAGCGAATATTGTATGGACAATGTAAATTGTATAACAATTTTATATAACGGCCACGTTGATTGTAGTAAATTGTTTGAATACCCACTTTGAATATACGCGGTTAAAGTATTTAAGTAAAATAACAATCACAATTTCTCTTCACGAATATATTTTTATTTAAAATTTAACCGCGAACAAAATAGGATTTTGTTTAAAATTACGTTTTCCTGTGAAAAGAACATTCGCATAAATTGTTACAACGTATTTCGTGTTTACTCGCATTTACATCTTGAAAAAATAACTGTAAAATGTTGGAGGCGTCGGATAACTGTAAATACAATTTATTTTTCGCTATAGTGCTAGTTACTATTTTGTCGGTTGTGTACTATTATGTTGTTCGTTATAGAGATGTACTGTGATTCTACACAACTGGCCTATCTGATGAGTTGATCGCAAATCACAGTTAGTCACAATGACTAGTGCCAAACTGAGGGTAGCTGGGTGGTGGCTTCAATAAGACGTTCAGACCAAAGCTGAACTGTTACTAATTAATGAAAATACTGAACGCAACTATCTTTCTAGAACTTTGACAATTTACAGGTGTCATTTACGAATATTGATGGCAACAAAATTGTGGCAACACAGCACTGCCATTAAGAAAAGGAATTTAATTGAATGATGGCAACCTAAACTTGTTGAAACATTAACTAACAAAGACTATAAATAAATATTACTAACACTAGACTATAAGTTACTTACCTCTCTAGTGTGGTCACTCGGGGAGAGTGTTTCTCTCATGGATAAGGACATGAGAAGTTCTTGCGTGAGCTTCTGTCTACCGAACGCGACGGCACCGCTCGTCACCATGATGCATTCCCGACCTTCGTGGTGGCATTCTGCTACCTGTAGAACATTTTATAGCTTTACTTCCTTACTCCTTACTTAATACTATAAGTAACTCTAATTGTTTGTCAGCCTAAATTTTAATTGAATATATTATGTAGTTTAAAATCCGAGAAAGGACATAGGATAGCTTTTATTTCGGAAATCCCATGGGAATGGATAAAATACGCGGGTGAAACCGGAGGGCACAGCTAGTATCACATAAGGTAAGGTTTTTATTTCAATCTTTAATAAATCTTAGACGGACAGAGGTGATTTTTCAAAACTCTACCATACTCGTAGATACTTAAATATTTGTGTAATTTGTACTTTTATAGTATACAGTGTTGTGTTATATGGAAATGAATATTACAGTATTGAATTGCGATATCATAGATGAAATAAGCGTGTGGTAAACACTTACGCCAATGTGACTGATGGATGGAAGCAATAACAAAAATTGAGAATAAGTTGAACACTCTTAGAAACGAGATGATTCGTATTAGGGTAGAAGACAACTGGTGGACTAATGTTATTTGAAAACTTACTTGTTCAATAATAGAAGCCAATCGTCCCAAAGCCAGTCCGTTTCCATCCTCTCTTGTAATAACTGCACTTCCCAGCTTCACGACCAAACGTCTAGCATACTTCAGTTGAGATCTGTCGGAGAATGTGCGTTGCTTGCGATCGGTGCTTACCAGCGTGCGTTTGTCTACGTTTGAACCCTGTCAAATTAAATTAAGGAATGTCATTCAATCATAACTAGTAAAGGTAAATATGTTTGCAAGTTCCTTATACACAGAAATTTTTATTTCTTTAAAACTCTTTCACAGATCTGATTTAGAATATATAAATTATAATTTTCTCATTCGTTGCGTCCACCAAGGTTCTTTCGTAGAACCTACAGATATTCATAGTGGCCGTTTACTGTTAATAATGATGCAGAAAGTCAAATGAACTTTGAACTTTCTTTTCTTCTTTAAAAACAAATTATTTGAATATTATATTATATTATATTATTATTATAATATGTATTATCATTCAACTACGAAGATCTTTATAACATTCTAAGTATAATATTGGATTGCCATAACTATAATACTATCTTCATCGTCCTTATCACAATAATGTACTTGAAATAGTAATTCAAACTCATGTTGAAAGGTTTTTAAGCTCATAATATTATAGAGTTATGATTTCTTATAGGATTTTTCTAAGTATGGGTCGCTTGTAAAAACGTCCCTTTTCTTTTACGAGCCAATAAAGAGCGGTCTTGAACACTTTATTGGTAACGCGTGCTTACAATATACGTTTTTACGTTACATGTGCTTTATTTCAACATAAATGTTTTGTTATTAAAACATATCCAAAATAAAGATTAAGTATAAACAAATTAGAAATGTGTCCTTAAATTAAAAACATCATTAACGTAACTTTAGTTAGTCATAATATTATCTTTTATAGTATGTTCTTAACTCTTATTTCATATTTTACTGTCTTCTATTGTGGATAATTAATAATATTATTTAAGTCCATTCAATATTTGTTGTATACTTTAAGTCATAAATATCCACAAATGGTTTGAAGTCATAATTTATTAGATATAATAAAATTTGATCATCTATTATTGACGTTTTAATAGTCCTGAGCCCGTGCCGCGAAATCATGGAAAATTTCAATCTATTTCAAGAAAAATAACGTTCTGTTGTGCTTAGGGACTTATATTCCGAGAAATCGTTTAGTCCTTTAACCAAAGGTTACTCTTCTACCTGTAATGCCGTATTTGCCGTATTTCATTTAATTAGTGGTTTGAAATATGAATTACAAACAATGGCTTGACACAACCACCTAAGGGCATTATTCGACAAGTATTGTAAGCCTGTACGTCAGAAAATAATACCAATTTTCATCAAAAGGGTTAATTGAATCAAAAGGCATAAATACAATAAACAACTATTCCATTATTCATATTGGATCCATTCTAAACTCGCTAATTTAGAAAAAAAAAAAAAGGTGGAAGAGTCAGTCTTCCACCTTTTTTTTTTTTTTTTTACGAGGGGAAATGCCTTCGCATACCCGGCCGTCTGGGAAAACGACCGGGTTATGTCGGACTTGCACCGACTAAAACCCCTCGATGTTCCTTCACACACCTTGTGGGGGGCTCACGGGCACGCCCTAGCATTCTTCCGCGAACCCCCTGGTGTCGGCCGCTTTTCGCGGCCCCTCCGCGAGAGCAGGATGGTAGGAGCTGTGTCCATCCTGCGCTCCTCCTCGTCGTGGTCTTCCCGGAACATATGGGAGACCACAACCGCCGCAGAGGCCCTATTTGGTGGAGCGGTGTGAATCCCCATTCACGCCGCCCCAGGGCCCCCACTAGGGCTGGAGTTGTTGGGCATACGCCCTCCTTCTCCGCCCTCGCCTCCGCCTGCGGATAGGATCCGAGAGGGTCATCCTCCCGAATCCTCTCCGCAGCCTCCTTCTGCGACTGACTCTTCCACCTATGCCAACATTATGGACTGAAAAACAGTTGTGTAGTCTGTACACGCAAAGAATGTAAAGAAGAATTAAGAATGTGTCCATTAACACTTTTCTTATTGCCCCTATTAAGGGAAGATAATTTGTTATTGTGTTCTTTGTAAATAGCGCACTGCACTATTTTTTTTTCTATCACTATACTGAAAAATGAAGAATATGCGAATTTTTCGATTCAAACAAATCCCTGAAGCCAGCAAAAGAAATAAAAATGAAATATAACCCATCAGATACGAAAACAACAACTCTTACGTCTTCATTAAGTATTAAATTTGATCCGTCCAACTTTCATTAATTAAAAGAAAAGAAATTTCCCAATCGTAATTAATTTACGCTTAAGTTTTAAGTAGAAAGGGATGTTAGGAAGATTAATATAACAAAAAGGATCGAAGTTAAATCCAGTCATCGATTTGAAAAGTTGCTAACTTCGCGTAAAAAATCTGACGAGTTTCTAAAGGCACGTTAAGTCTTACGGTCCACCCAATCTACATTTTATTAAAGAAACGACAAATGAGTAGTCGGGAACCGTATAAATTTACATTTTTGTATCTTCTTATTGTGAATTGGTTCCGAAGGTTGATTTTCTTTGATTATAATTACTGCGAATTACCAATAAAAAATCAGCTGCTGACGTAAAGTTCGTTGACTATAGATCAATAAAAATTATCCCTCACCTAACTCAGCCAATATCTGTAAACAAAATTTCATCACAATCTATTCGGTGGTTGCGGCGAGATTGGCACACAAACATTGTAACTTCCACATTTATAATATAAGTAGGAAGTAAGATTTATTTGTAGTATGTATTTAAGCATATTATTATCAGGAGATAAGATTTTATTGTACAATTTATATCAAACAAAACGAAACAACAAGAACAAAGTACTAATTTCACAATAATAATATAGACTATATTAACTGTTAAATAGTGAGTTTTAAAGTGTGCGCGCGATACCTATATTGTATAGGTCTCGAAGAATGTAACATTCAATTGGGTCCTTGCCGACTACGAAGAATCGAAACAAGATTGAAATGCTTTATCAATCGAAATATTGGCGGTTAGGAGCAACCCTTCTTGAATTGTTTGAAACCTCGACGGAATAGCAACAATTCTTTACGAACTATTTGCAAGTCAGAAAGGATGCCAAGTCTAGCCAAGAATGCCGAGATGAAACAAGTGCTTAATTAATCATTTGAAGTAAATAACTTCCAAAGGCTTTGTTTTAAAAGGTTAATTTGTTATTCTTTGGGTCACCTTCTAGTTTCAAAGTGATAATTCGATGAATATACACGTTCATCTACTTTGCCATGTTGTATTTACGTAGTCACATTAACTCTACAAAGTAGAGACATAGGGAATGACAAATAATGCAAGGTGTAAATTATGTGTCCTTTTAAAATCGTGAGATATTATTTTAATGCATCCTTTTGTTACCCTTATGATAAATTTAAATTACTTACATGTTATGTAAACTGAGCATCTTCGATATACCTATTTGTGCCTTCATTTTATCTACGCTAATATCATAAAGAGGAAAACTTTGTTTGTTTGTAATGAATAGGGTCAAAAACTACTGGAACGATTATAAAAATTATTTCACTATTCAAAAGTTACATTATCCACGAGTAACCTAAAAGATATTAATACTACGGGAGCGAAACCGCGCGGCTCAGCTTATTTCGAATATTGACATAAAAATCGCTTGGCTCAAGCGTATCAAACTACAATTTTAATAATTAATCCTAGGTTTAATCTCTGTATAGGCCACTGAAAGCGCTTGATACTAATGGCACATTCAATATTAGAAATAAGTATAATTATAATAAAGTTGAAACAAGGAAATGCAAATTTACTATCAACAATATTAATAATCCTAATAACATAAAACCGGTTTAGCTCACGGGATAAATTTTATTATCATGGATACAGTGAATAAGCACTACGATATTAATGTATTATATAAGTTACATATTTACTCGTTTAACAATAAACGTATATATTGTACTCACGCAGGCAACACGTGCTTTCGTAATTGATATGGACCTTGTAGCAACCACAACATAGGGATACCTATATTCTAATTTTATGTATCGGTATATACGGAAATGCATTTATATTGCTTCAAGGCCGATTCTGTGTATGGAGTATAGACAATGTTGATTGTATAAATTGGCGCCAATAACGCATCGTCACAGATAAAATTTGTAACTGTCACAGGATAGTTTTTTGTTATTATCCTTAAAAGATATCGAATTATTTATATTTATCTATAAATAAATTTAATTAAACATTTGTAGTACTTTTTTTATAGGTAAATATTTTTCTTTTATTTTTTTTGTGTGTAGAGAATACAAAGGAGTATGCGGTCCAGTTAATATACAGTTGTTATCGTATGGTTTAATGACGATGGTATGCTAGATTAATTAAGAAGAAGGACCATAAGAAAAATATGAAGAAGATGAATAATTATTTGAGCAGGTGCAAAGATCGCAGGATTTCTGATCCCTATAACTATTACCCATGTCCTTGGGGACCTTACTCTAACTTTCAATATAATAAAAGAAATGTTTGTTTTATTTTTTGTAGATAACTAAAGCGATAGTGACCTCTAACTCTGTATCTCGTTTTAATGACATTAACCTACAATCAGACGTTGTGTACCCAGTGGAAGATAAATTATAAATGTTATACTTACACAAATAATACACGTGTTAGGTAATTAGATAAAATAACTTTATTATATTAAAGTTTACTGATAGAAATATTATGTATCAATCTTTTTTATATTTCACGTGTCTGTAGGATGAAAATTTCAACCTTGGATCAATATTCAACATTATACTTGGTATTTTAGAGTAAAAAAGATAAGTATACGAAATATGTTATCACTAAAAATATTTTTTTATATAATGCCTTCCCTCAGTTACGAATTGAAGTAATACAAAGATAGAAAAATTATCTACAAAAGAATGTATGTACTTATTTATTTTGCATATAATTTGCGACGTATTTTATGACAGTAAAAAAAATACGTGATTAAAAACTCACCTCATGTCCAGGGTTAATTTTGCCAATAGACAACCAATCAATTCCAAAGGTTGAATAACACCTCTTTCCGCTCGCGAGAAAGGAACCGCAACGCAACATTTTTTATTAATTTCAAAATCACTTATTTTAGTGCGAAGTTTACTCGTCTCTACTTCACTTTCTATTATAATTTTTTATATTATAATTATTTTAGCATTTTTACACGCACTGGTTTATGAAATAACAATACGTAATTGTCATGAGCAGTTGGTGCGTATTCCGAGTATGATAAACGAAATGAGAACATTTATCAGCTGTGGTACCACAAAATTAAACGTGTGTGTTCATTTAAATTATATAAACAAACAAACAAATTAAGTTGGGAGGTTAATGAGCCGAAATTGCGAATTATTGTTGGTTCTCTGGGCTACTTACTTTTTTGTATTGTCGAGTACATTAGTACAAAGTAGTTAGTAGATTAGTAGATATTAAAAACGAAAAGACTTTTATTAATAGCTTGTAGCATAAAACGATTATTATTTAAATTATGTAACAACTTCGCCTAATCAAAAATGTGAGAAAAAAAAAATTACAACAAATTATTATATAACAATATTATACCTTAGGCAGGTATCCATAATGTATTATAAAAGATATTCAAATAAATTCAAAAGCATTGGCGTATGAACCAAACTTAATTATACCTCAATATCACTATTTAGCACAAGACCTAACAAAATAATATATTCTGCTAATCGACACTCAAAACCTAGCATAAAAAAATTATCGAAATACAATGCAATATAACAGTAAGTAGCTATGTTGGAAAATATATTCCGAGGGCTATGAATATTTTTTGGAAAGGTGTTGAAAGCTTGTCTGATATTATACCCCGACATGGAACAGTAGACCTAGCTGGTGAGTAGCGGGGCTTAATATAATTAAACCCAGAAACTTTTCTTCTTGTATTTATTACTTTAAAAAAAATATACTCTTAAAATCTAAACTAATCAGTTGATACTCTTATAAAATAAATAACATGTAACATTATAACAGCTCAATGAGACACGTGAATATATTGCCGGAATTGGTCTCGACAATTACTGTTTAATATTGGCTCATTGGTAAAATGTGTTCATGATTTATTTGACATTTTATTGCCCCTATTGCTTTGAACCGACTTCTATGAAAGATGGTGGATCTTAATTCTACGTTTGTTATTTGGCCGATAAGTCTTTAAGATTTTTTCATTTTTAAGAAAAAGAGAAGACTTTTTTGGTGGCAAATTTTTAGAAAAGTCTATAGACGACCACAACTCCATAGCCATTTACACTGAACTATATGATATAAATAAAACCAATTATGACAAAATATAACTATTTTAGAAGACTCATATCCTAGGGTACTCTAATAATTCTACAGTTGTTATTACTTTATAAAGAATTTAAATGATTCAAATGTCCAACGTCAACATACAAACTTAAAATCTAAGAAGTTTGGTAGGTATATATTATTAATCTTCGTTATATATCTTCGTGACCTATTTCTCTAGGTAATTAATTTTCATCAGAACCGAAAAGACCTTGTGACAGTCCAGATACTACAGAATGTTCATAGACAACTATTTTTACTTAACGCTTTAAATTATTATATTTTAGAGCAAAGTAATATCGAAACAAGCCTATCCGTACCATTATTAATTATTTATTGTTTATCTCAATTCCGACGGTATATGCGTAATAAATTAGAACAATCACTCGATATTACACGCAAAAGCTGTTTATCAGTATTTATGTGTACTTTACTTAAATTTTATGCCCATGATTTTATATTATCTCTAAGGTCGAGGTCTGACTTGAAGCAGATGGGAATATAGTCTTATAAAAATAAAACAATTTTTTTAAGATTTTCAGGGGCAAATATATTCTATCATGTATAGTAGAGGATGGTGGATAGATGAGGCGGTTTAACTTTTGTGAGGAATGAAGAATCAATTTTATTATATTTGTTGAAACATATTTTCAAATGCAATATTATGTTGAAAGGACAAATAAATCAAGTTTGTTCTATTCACTTAAATATGCAAAAAAATATTTAAACAAAGATGTATTTTTCATTTTTTTAAATTAAAGTTTCAATTATCTAAGCCTATATGCTTGAATTTATCATTTGTAGAAAATTATAAACAGAAAACATTTGTGTTTTTGTATGTACGTATTCGTATTATTGTTTTCACACAAAATCTACCGAATCGAAAAAATTGTTTCACCATTAGAAAGCTGAATCTTTACCGAGTGCATAGGCTATATTATAATGCTACGGGAGCGAAGCTGATATAAAATAAAATCGCTCACTTTAGTATCTGTACAAAAGTAATTGAAAAATAAATGTTTATATTAATCTCAAAAGTTCGGAAAGCTTAATAAAACAATAAATTTATTTAGTATATCTAATCCCATTTCTAAAATAATAAGTATTTGACTAAAAATTTACATTATCTCCAAGAAAATAAAATAACTATACAATAATACAATTTTAAATAAAAAGAATAAAAGCTTACATAATATCATATTTTCTAAAATCAAGATACGCTCACACTTACGCTCAAATGTCGGCTTTTAACGCTGAAATTTCTTAGAAAGAAGCCAACTGGTGGTCTTGTTAAACCTCGTTTCACAGAATCAACTTTTAAACATAGATTAGAAATTTTACTGAAAGTCATTTTCGTAACTTTTACACTTTATGCTAATATGCAAAAAAATAAGCCTGTATAAATAATATTTTTTATATTTTAATTTTTATTATATTAAACGACTTCATTCAAGAAACACATAACACATTTCAAATCAATATCAAACTCATAACTGCGACATCTCGGTGTGTGACGTATTTCATATTAGTAGGCACTGCCGCGTATCAAGTTTATCATAAAACGTTATATCTGTTTACTCCATAAACAATAGGTATATTCGATTTCCTAGACATCCGACAGTCAAAGCATTAAATAGTATTCTTCAATTTTGATATTAATACCTACAACAGATTTCGTACTATCTTATTATAAAAACGAGATTAATCAAAGCCTCTGAATTAAATTCTTCGCTTATTACAACTTATTATATCCACCGAAGTTTATACTATAAAGAGATGATCTTTAATAAAAATAATTCCTGGTAGTATAAAAGTAGCTATGAATTTCTATTTTTTGCTATTCAAATGAAATGTATAATTTATCTAGGCTTTAATAGCTCTTCTAATTCGATATCTAGAAGGCTTCAATCAATTCTTTTTATTCATCCACCTAGGCTGCTTTTCTTCCGGAGGCAACTTCTAACGAGAAGAATCGGAAAGAACCGCGATAGTTGCTGTTTTTAAAAATAAAATATATTATATGATAATCAAGAAGAACTATGAGGTACAAAGGAAAAAAATATATAGAAATAATAGCAGACTACTCAGGGTATCAAATATGAATTTGCGTCTAAGGTAGTGTTTTCCATTAATCAATATTGGGTAATAAATGAGCCTTTTAAGTTTTACCACGACAATATTCAAACTAAGAAAATTGTGTTACTACTTATGGCTGATTAACGGTTTTCCCCATGTGGGGACGGCTTAGAATACTTGTGTCGCCACCCCATTTCACCAAGATTGCGCAAAGCTAGCACCGGTGGAATGACCACTACCCCAGCTGAAGAACCGCGCAAAGCGTTATTGGACTGTGTTTCGTACGGTAAGCGGGAGACTGGGCGCCTGTTTCCCATCCAATTCCTTTCCATCCTGTTCTAGTCCGGTTCCGATTTCCCATCATAAAATCTCTCCCATATCACATTATCCCATCCTAATCCCTTCCTTCGAGCCGGCAAGGCATCTGCGACATTTGATTTTGTAGATGTCCATGGGCTGCAGTCAGTTACTTAATATCAGGTGAACTGCATACTCCGCTTCCCCGCTGTACCATAAAAAACTCCTGTCATATTTTATAACAATATTATAATGAATAAGTATTATGCTACGTATTTCCCATGAACACCGAATATTTAGGTGTTAAGTTCAATAATCCATTTTCTTTATTTACGTGCGTTTAAAACTCATACAGAAGAAACTTCTGTCGCGGTGCTTCAAAGAAAATCTGAACAACGTGACAACAGGCAACTATCGTCACAGCGGCTGTTAAAACTTCTAGACAAAGAGATTTAATGGTTCTTAAGTGTCTTTGCTTTCCGGAAACGACATCGTAATACAACAAAAGCTTTTACTAAAAGGTCATATGACATTTTTAATCGTGGAAGAAAGAAAACTATTAATCTTGTAATAAAAAAATATAATTCAAAACAAAAAAGACGTTGGCCTAATACCGTTCGACGCCAATATTTTTAGGTGATGGAAACTATACCAGTGAAACAATTTTAGATGCATATTCTTTTATTCTTATTGGTACTTTTAATTAGCTTCCCCGTAGTTGAAGTTCCTGAAATGTTCATAACTTGTGAATCATAAACGTAGAATATTTATATAAGAGCACGATCATTTAATTTTTGTTAAAATTAAAATAAATAGCAAATATACAGCATAAAAATAGAACATTTTATTCAAAGCGTATTATGAATTTTCAAGTACTTGATTCATATTATACCTAGGCCTCTTACCTAACATCAATATCACCTGGATTTCACTGGCTGACATTCGTAACGTAAAGAGCACTCGACTTGTCCAGTGATAAATTAATTAACTTTGATTTTTTTACTGACAGATAAAATATGGTACCTTGCTAGTTAGGCCTATTTATTTTATTTATTTGCGATTTATTAAGCAAGCAGGTCTAACAACTACAGCTACAATTTCGAAAGAGATCTGAATCTATTGCTTAGCAAAGCAATCAACTTTTTATTTAGCAAAAACACAGTAGGCAGCCCTTGGATTAGAAAATTCGACCAGTTTTCTGTACAATGCGAACCAGTGGACGCATATTTGTAACATTCTAAACGAAGAATATGAAATCGTATGCGTCCGATGCGTACAATGCGGAGTGGACGTCTAGCTCATGACAGTCATATGCATATCAAATATGCCTAGATGGGAATAGGAAGGTTAAAACTAATAGGTCGTTATTCTCGATACTCATTGAAATGTAAGATGTACTCACACATAAGTAATTACTTAAGCTATTGTCTTATAACCTCTCGCAAGCATGACGCAAACGAAGATGCACCAAATCATAAGGTTCAAAAACTGTTAATCAAAAGAAAATTAAAGGAAAATGCCCCATTATCCGAATATCATTTTCTGAAAACATAATGAAATAATGTAATAAAAACATTTATTTGATTACATTCCATTCAAAGACCCAATCTGGTAGTGAGTTCCGCATTCAAGATAAGATAACAGAAGTCGTTTAACTTTGTTTATTCTATACTCCATTGAGTTTGTAAGTGCGAAAACATTGATTTCATTTTAATTGAGTAAACATCGTCAATCTTGGTCTCCTTCAGGATACCGTTTAGATAAACAAGGAAGTCTTTATATCTAAAATTTCCTTCGCACTATCAAAATCATTAGGTACATTTATGTAGGACGCTGGACGATGTACCGTCAGTAGTCACCGAGTCACCGGTTATTGTCTTCAAAAACTTATTTTATGACTCTCAGTGATTATACTTAACAATAACATACTATTTACCTTCCATTTTACCTTACGCGTATCAAGAATTTCTCGCTTTTATTTAATAGCGTGATCTTATTAGAAAGTTCGTGAAGCTTACAAATTATTTAAAAAATACAACGTTTGATTTCCCATCTAGGTTCACCATAGACATTAGCGTGTACACGACAAGCAACAATAGGGGCCCACTTAAAACGTTTATTGTGGTCTAAGCTTGTCTTGAACCCTTTGCTTATATTCGTTAGCTTTGAATCATAGACCAATGTCATTATTCTATGCCTTCCACAATATCTTCAATTAACTTTCAAAAATCTTCTTAGTCATTTTGACAACATCAAAAAACCAATTATATTTGCCATAGGAATTAGGATTAAATCTAACAATATTTATTTCTATTATGTAGAATCAACAAGGTCTGCACTAAAATACCAGAGAAATGTTGGTAAAACCAAATGATTGGAAAACTCGGGAGGACAAGAAGCAATGAATGCTCTTGTCGTACTGGCCAAACATGTGCGGCGTGCAAGAACAAGACGGTTGTAAAGTAAATTAAACTTATTATATTTATACAACAACAATTATATAAGATATTCACAAAAATAACTAGCTTTGATTTATAACAGATTGTCACAATATCGTTTTCTCTTAGAACCATTTAACATCCCTTCTATTTCTTATTTTTTTAATATCTATGATTCACAGGCCGCAAATTGTGGTAGAAAAGCCGAAAAATCTCCCAGTACCTATTACGATTTCCTATTACAATCCATCCAAACAAAATGCTCCGAAAGAGGGCGAAACCATTGTTAATTTCTTCCCAAAATCAATACGATGGCGCTGCAAGAACAAAATAAACGAACCGCCACCAAAGAGATTGACTCCTATTTGTAGGTGGTATAGACGCCGACGTGCCTTACACCAATTAACAAAAGAACACGAGAAAGAACTACAAGCTATACAGCGAAGGAAACGAGAAGAATTTGAAAACGAACGTCTAAATGATTTCATACGATGGGAACAGCTAAAACCTCAAAAGACTCAAGTATATCAAAAGACACAGTATGTGCCACCTCCAACTCCTTACGTTCCACCAAGATCGCCTTCGGTGACAAAGCAACGAGTACTATACATTAAAGATTCTCCTAAAAAATGTACAAAGGCACAAAAAACGCAAAAGACGCGAAAAGTTACAAAGGCAGTGGCGGTCAGAAATTAGTAAGTATTTATAGCTAAAAACCATGTATACTATAGCATATAAAAATGACTTGCTTCAGTTCATTTTTCATCCACGTATAGTTCGAAAACTAAGACTATTTTTGGTGAGGTGTTTGAGGCAACCTTGTACGATGATCCTATTCCACCGCTACTCAACTTGTCGGGGTATAATAGAAGACGTATCAGACAAGTTTTTAGATTGCCTCAAGCACCTCTCAAAAAATGGTCCTAGCTCTCCAGGATGATCGATTTCTTTTGTTTCTTGTTTCAGCAACCACAAACAATCAATCTCAACCAAATTCGTCAACTGTTGCTACAGATTATGTTGCCAATTTTATTGTTATCTTACTTGTATTATATTTATAATATTCTCAGTTATTTGCCTTGTATAAAATATATTTCTATATTTTGTAACTTTTATTACCATTGAATTATGTCCATGCTACAACTATAATAAAACAAATTATAATATTGATATATTGTATTTATTATACAAAATGGTATCTTTATTATAAAGAGCACATTATTTACAAAACGTAAACAATTCATTTACAATAGAAAATTATAAAAATAACATTTGAAGTAGGCACTTTGATTATAAATATGACATAGGACGAAATTATTTTTGTTAACAATTGAGGTAAATAAACATTTGTGTTTCAACACTTAATGCTAGAAGTCCTCCTGTTAAGAAAAAAAGATAAAAGATAATTATGAACGGGTGATATAAGTGTGAAATCCTAATTAAAATTCAAGAAAAGAAATTTAAAATTAAATAAAAGTAACATTACCTAACATAAAAGTCGAAATGGTAAAGCTAATCAATTATTATTATACCCGTGACATTCAACTTAAATCGTCATCTACTGTGACTGCTGTTTAAGAAAATAGATCTTTATAAATGCTGGGTACTATTCTATAAATAAAATATTTTGGAACCATTATTATCTTTGACTCTAATTACAAATCAGTTTCACGTAATTCAAACGTGTGCTGATTCAAATTCTCCTTTTCAATAATCACTTTCTTACTGTCCGTACTAACATCTATCACGTCGCCGCATCTCTTCCTATTCGGACTTAATTCTATCACATTTAAATTCTTTAAAGGCGATCGCAACCCTTGCGAAATATTCGAATCGACGGCTAAATTACTAATCGATGATGTTAAATCCGACGGGATATTTCCATCGAGACAGTACATTAATGAATCGGACAACATTTCATCATCTGATTTGTTTAAGATAGATAAATCTATCGGTGTCGCAGTTAGAACTGATCGGCCTAATAGATACTCCTTAAATGGTTCAGTTAAGGATTTTTGATCAATCTTCTTTTCGTCACATAAAGTTGTGTTTAAATCGATGCGATTTCGTTTGCCATGGCTGTAGACGTATTTTGAGGCATCGCATAATAAGGGACTATTGTCTGAATTAAGTGAATTTGTATCGAATTGCTTGTGTGGTAGAGATGCGCCCGCTGAGATTGATCTGAAAATAAATTTATTGACATAAGACTATGTTAACTAAATAGGGCTAAAACGCTATAATTTAAATGACTTAAGTATGTATAAATACCTGACTGATTGTTTACTTCTAATTCAGCGTTCGTTAAGGACTCGAAATAACTACTTTTTGAAGATGTTTATAGGCGTCGTTTGTTACCATCAAGTAACCTGTTTGCTCGTTTTCTGGCCTATCACATAAAATATCCTCATTTATTATTTTACACATGCACTCATTGAGTATTTATTTCTAGTCAAATAGCACCTGGATATAGTTTTGGAAATAATAAAAAGTAGCTAAAGTAGCTAAAAGTAGCTAAGCATAGATCAGAAGAGTAGTTAATAAATACCAATTTTGTTAAACATTTAATCAAGTACAAGTTGTACTAGTCAAACAACCATTTTTTGCCACCAAAAAATAACTATTTAAAAACTGCTGTATCTCGTTCGTACAAAGTGTGTGTATTCTATACTAGCTGATCCGAGCGGTATCAATTCCGTATAAACGGATTTTTAACGCGGCTTATTATAAATTATTATTAAACCCGACGTTTTGGACTATTTACAACGAGCATGTTTTTGAGCGACTGACCTCAATACACAAATAAGTATAAATACAAATTAAACTCCTATCTCCGATATGCATTTTACCTTCCCATACTGTGACCCAATTCATGCATTTCCAAATCCCTAAGAAACTATATAGATATGATAAATACCTGTCACACGAATACGAAGATCTCGTCATATCGTCTTCAGAAGAGACAAAATCGCTGTCATTTTTGGGCGACAAAGATTGATAGATATCGGATTTATCAGAATCCTTCTGTTCAAGAACACTTTGCGTTTCTGGCAAGCTGTCTCGCTGCTCCGACGTTATTATTAACGGCTTACGTGAACGAGGCGTCATTATTGATTCCTGAAAATATTTTTACAAACATTAGAATACACATTTTTTTAATACATACTTAAACTTCACCAATCACCATACCACTTTTAAAGTCATTTGGGCAATCCTTTCTATGATATACAAAAAATGATTAAAGGACTACATGTAATAGGAATAAGCTTTACAAGATTCAAAACTTCATTACTTTAGGTAAAATAAATAAATATTCAGGGATATTTAACTCTACGCTATCTAGTCCCAAACTAAACAAATCTTGTACTACGGAAAGAAGATAACTAATAGACGTACTAAAACATAATTATATTTTTTTGTAAATACAAATATACTATAGAGAAATTAACACCTTTAATTCGTTAATTACTAAAGGTGCATTATTCAGTTGAAATACCCCAAAAGAATAGACTATTTTAAATTATTGCAGTTAAGAGATTTCTACTCAATGCTATAAAAAATGTTTTTGTATAAAATATAATGAAAATGAGAACAAGATGAATAAACACAACATGCGCAACTCATGCAAAGCACAAACCTGCATAGCTTTCGACAACTTTTGCGTCGACTTAGTGATAGGCGACATCGATGCCCTCCTAAAATTAATTGTATACGGCGTCGTACAATCCTCGTCTAAAACAACTTCAGGAATCCCGGGAGTACTCGTCAAATAGTTCATTTTGAACTCTAAATCCATGTTATAAATATTAGTTTTCTTTGGCGTATTTTCAGGCGTGCAAATATCAGTATCAGATGCGGTGTCTTGATCTTCAACGCACGAAACGCAAGATGTGGGCGTACTTCGTATATTCATGCGTTTTTGATACTTTTTATTTTGCTGCGAAACCACTTTCGATCTAAACAGTCTTGATCCTCGTTTTTTGGTATTTTTAGGCGTTTCATCATTCGAATCCAATGCGCTCAAATTTGGCTCCGAAACGAATTTAGGACTCAATTTTCTAGATTTATTTAGAGCACCCTCTGACAATGTGCTTTCGTTACTCGCGTCGGAATCGTAATCATCATCCAACGATTCAGAACTGGCCATTTTATGAGCCAAATTCTTAAGAACAATATTTTTGTGCGATACATCTTTACCATCGTCAGAGAATTTAAATTTGCCTTTCGATTTCTGTAAATAAGCATGCGTTTAGCACGGGTACGAAAATTAAGAAGGGAAGACAAAGACACAACAAAGTTAAGACATGTACAAACATAAATATGATGTATTGATGAGGTTAGTTATTTTAGGGGTGATTTAGAATAGATATAGACATGTGTTTACTTAATTCAAAAAGAGAAAACTGTATGTAACTAAATGTATTGTTTTTGTTTTTTGAAAAATTTTCTTTTTTGTTTAATACTAGAAGTCCATACCACATATTATTTTCGTACGGAACGAATTTTCTATACAAATAAAGAATCCAATACGTACGATACCGACCTGTGGACAACTAGCATAATTATAACTTTGAACTAAAAACTTTGAAAATCTTAGGGATTTTTATTTCGTTTTATATACTTCATACTTGTCTCTATCTGTTCTAAATCAATGATACAAATAAGCATAACAAACATTAAATAAAAACATACCTCTTCTACAGTATTAATGGCTGATGTAGAACCTTTCTTTGGTGTTTTGTTGAGGAGACCTTTGTTGAAGATGTGCCTTTTTATTGAATCTCCGAAACTTCGGGAACCAGCAACTTTGCCTGTCCTTTGTATTTGTATAGGTGTGCCTGGAACATTTTTATTTATTATTAGTAAAAAAAACATATCAAAAGATAAATATATGTAATTTTTTCATAATTCATAGAAAAACTAGACACTTCTGTCTTCACATACAAATACATATGTTGGCAACATCGCATTGTTCGAGGCATTCTAGTTATTTTTATTACAAATTCAAAGCCACATAAAACCCATTCACAATGGTTATTTTCGTGGTATTGCAAGTATGCAATGAAAAATATTTCATCAACTCTTAAATATCAACTTAACTCTATAAAAACTAAAAAAAGTTTTTATAGCTTTCGATAATTGACAAACACGTAATTTCTTAACTTAAACCTTACCATATCCATTCTGTCTATTAAAGTGTTTAACAAGCCGTCGCTTATGATGTGAGTCAGGTAACGCCTGGATATGAGCATATAGTTGTGCTAGAGCAGTGTCTGTGGGGTTGGTTTCGTTTTCCACTCGGGTTCGGTGTCGGTCCACAAATGTGTATACTGTGTTTGCTGCGGTTCTGAAAACAACGAAATGATAACATTTGTGGTTTGTTTAATTGTTTTGGCATGTCGTAAAAAGGAACGGTGACACATTAGTTGGCGAGTAAGCCATTTCAATTTTAAAAAGAAATGGAGTATTTTGATGTTCACAGTAATATAATATTTTATTCGGCAAGCCAAGTACATCATCGTAAATTTTCAAGTTTGTAGCATAATGTTGCGTACTAATTTTGAGCAGTGACTTAAATTATCAATGATTCTTAAGATTATGTATGAACCAAATAAAAGGTAAGTAGGTGTCTCATTGTTTATCAACGTATTAAAATCAACAAAAATATCAGTATAAGTATAATAGTACTAGCTACTGTTCCATGTCATATATTTTTCTTAAGACTCATATAATTCTATTCACTAAAACTCTTAAACATTTTATAACATTTTTAAATAGTTTATCCAAGCTTACCTATCAGTAATACTCTCATCCAAATCAACATCAGGTGACATGATCTTTTTCCGTTCTCTCAACGCAAAGTATGCAGAGGCATCTGTAGCGAGCTGTGCTGGAGCTTCAAAGAGTCTACATGAGTGACGTATCATGAAACTTATCACGGGCGATAGGGCTATTGAATCTGCGTGAAAGTTCTCCGGCGATAGCTGTAATGACAAGAAATAACACTTGTTCATTACTGCTTTCCACAAGTAGCCATCTAGGTACTTGTTTTTAAAACACTATACACAATGAAATTCCTTTAACCTTAGTTTTTATGTAAACAATAAATAAATTTCCGTTTAAACAAGCTAGTGTGAAAAATAAGATGAATAGCCCTTAAAGCTAGATTCATGACAGAATCACTAATCACATAACCATCAATTATATAATTTCTTTTGACTGTTGAATGCTGATTGACTAACAATATGTTAAGGAGTAGCAAGTAAAAAAATTGCAATATCACTACATACATCAATCTTACCTTTCTTGGACATAAAAGATGTGGTGTAAACATAGTAGCCAAAGTATCAGGTGACATTCTATTACTGGCTTCATTATCAGCCACAAGCCGCAACAAACTCAACAGCCGTTCAAGAAAACTTCTATGTGAAGGTGTCAGTAATAAGAGTAGTAA
>LQNK01000311.1:297771-313954 GCA_001586405.1 Phoebis sennae | reverse complement strand
GAATCAAGAATAATCATTTAAATCAGTCACCCAAAGTGGTCTATATCGACCCCTAGGGTTCTATGATAATTGATAACAAGGATAGGCAAGGGCAAAACAAAGAAAGGGGTTTACGACACAAAAAAGTTTGGGAAACTGATTTAAATACTTAATTATTGTCTTGCTTATGTCAAACGACTTTGACAGACAACAATCGACATTCAATTCTCTGAAATTATAACCCTAAAATTAAAAAGAATAATATATAATTATTTAAATTTCAAGAATAATAAAAATCAACAGGAGATTACGAAAAATTTACGGTCGTATTCAATGTGGAAGCTTATAACAACTAATAACTATTGAATGATCATAAATTGTGGAGCTATAATTATTTTTCTTTAAAATGGAACGTATTTGGTTCAAAACAGATTTGGCTGAAGAAATAATAAAACAGAATGATATATTTAATGAAACACACAGCATCGTCACAGGTAATGCAATCGATTTGACTATATAAAATTTTATTACATATAAAACTTTTAATTCAAAATGTATCTTAAATATATTATTAATCAAAATAACCTAAGAAAATAACGACAATTGTTGAGATGGCTTTACATTTCACAAAGAAGTAATGATCCAGTTATAATAGAGATTAGAAATCTCATACTTATTTCTTTTTATTATTCAAAACCTAACCTTTCACTTAGTGTACTAACACTCAATAATATTTTTGGCTACAGATATTGTATCTGGATATCTGGATATAACAAAAATAGTGGAAAATATGGGTGGAGTCTTGACAAATAAAGAACCGGAGAACCGTGAAAGGGGTATGAGGTTCTTTACTAAAATCCTTAAAGAACTTCCAAGTGACTATTTAACAGAGTTGCAGATAAATTTCATATCAAAATTTTACATAGACCGGTTAAAAGATAACCACAGAGTGATACCAGCAGTTTTAGAAGGGTATGTGGCCCTGATTGAAATGAAGAATTACAATTTAGGACTCTGTGGTGAATATTTTAGTGTGTTGTTCAGAGAAGTTGCTTGTCAATCACAACTCAGACAAGATAGACGAAATATCTATTTGACAATACAAATATTGTTGGATAAAGATGTTGAATGTGAGTATCTAATTATAATTACAATTAAAATGTATCAGCTAAAATTTTCCATTGACAAAGTCTATTTAAGTGCTTTGAAAGAATTGTTTATCTATTCATAGTTCATTGTTTATCTATACAGAGATAAGGAACATAAAACCTACTTAATTGACTACAATAATTTCCGCTTTATAATGAAAAAGCTACATTATTAGTGCATAATATGGATTATATTTTGTTTTATTTGTAAGTTATATTGAATACCAACTTTTCATAACAAAACCTTAGTTTTACAAATAAAGAAATTTTAGTTCTATGGCATTCCATTGTTTGTCATTACAAAGCCTAGAAATGTTTTTTCAAAGGTTTTTCTTATCACTCATTATACCTCCAATGAAAATTACCTTTTCACACAAATAAAATTAAACTAAGCCAACAGTTAGGTACATTATAAATTTGTTGTAATGGTGTTTTTATAATTCTTTCAGGCTTGAAGTGCTTGGGCCCCGACTTTGTATATGGAGTAATTTCTGCAATGGACGGAGAGAGGGATCCAAGGAATTTAATGTTTCTCTTCAAATTTTTACCAAAGTTCGTATCAAGTATACCCCTCGGTCACTTGGTCGATGAAATGTTTGAAGTGATATCATGTTATTATCCCATTGACTTTCATCCTTCCCCTGATGATCCTGCAGCTGTGTCTAGAGATGACCTGGCTAAAGCTTTATGCCCGTGCCTTTGTGCAGTCCAGGAGTTTGGTGAACAATGCCTGGTGTTGTTAATAGAGAAATTGGATTCAAGTTTGAGGATTGCCAAGTTGGATTCTTTGCGATTGCTGGTATGTTGCATCTTTTATTTTATGTATAAATGTCCTGTATTATGGTTGGAGAAGGAATTAATTTGTTATTAATTCAAACATGTATAATTGTATATATCTTTCTATTTTTTTAGGCTGAGAGCTGCAAAACATTCAAAGCAGAAACATACAGTCCATTTATAAAGGCACTATGGTCATCAATACAAAGAGAAATTTCTCAAAAGACTGATGAAGAAATGAAAATTGTAGCCCATGAAGCCTTGTCAGCACTTGTGGCTAATTTAGCGACATCAGCTAACACTGATCAGAATTTTGAAAATTTTGTGAAAGGCATACTAATATCAATGCAAACATCTTTAGCTGATTCAAGCACTGTGTCTCAATTTGTGCAAGCCACTAGAGTTTTGCTAACAACAGCAAATAGCTCCAAAGAGTCTTGTGTTATAATAACTCAGTCTATGATCCCTGCTATAGTTGCATATTATGGATTCAAGACATCACCAAAATTACAAGTAGCTAGCCTTGAGTTTATGGGAGACATGTATGATATGGGAAAAAAGTGGGATGTATTAAAAGATATAGAGAAACAAATCAACGAAATACCCACTTTGTGCCTTACAGCTGTTAGTGAACCAGAAAAAGAACATCAGATTGCTGGCTTCAAAACGTTGATCAGATCAGTTGATGCCCTAAAAGCAGATTTAGTGTTACCATTTGTAGAAATATTGATACACATTGTACAACATTCCGAGGATGATGATGTTCTTCAAGTCACAGTTGAAACAGTACATGCAATTGCTAGGAAATATCCAGAACTTGTTATGGACTTAGTTGTTAAAGGAAAGTGTAGTATAGAAAATATTAGTGATGATAAAATACTACTCCAGAAGCGTTTGAATTTGCTATCTAATTTAGCAAGTATAGATGATTTCACAAAAGTTATTATTGAAGAGATGCTTAAAATTATAACTGTGAATGATGAAACTTCATACAATGTTGTTAAGGCATTAAGTGGGTCCATATCAAACACAAGTCTATATACAGAAGAAAAAGTGACACAAATAGAAAGTGATCATGGGTTAATAGATTCCATTTTGTCTTGGTTAGTGAGAGAAATGAAAGTTGCGTCACAAGAATCTCTAGAACATGGTTGTACCTTGATATCAAATACAATGTGTAGTTTGTCTGCCGAGAAACAAAATGCAGTATTGGAGAAGCACAGTCCAGGAATTGTTGAGAAATGTAAAAGTGAAAATGTTTATTTTCCATTACTGGAGTGTTTGTACCGGTCGTTGCACCAAAGTGTTCATCATACAAGTTTTGATGATATCATGACGCTGTCTCTATCTACTGCCTTAAATAGTGACAAAGAATATGTAAGGACTAAAGCATGTTGTTTGGTAGCGCACTTTTTAAATAAAGCAGAATTTGGACAGAAATTTGAATTGTTATATGAGTTATTGAAGAATTATTTATCATCATGCAGCAAAGATGATCAGAATTTATGTTCACCGTTAATACGGCTGTTTGCATGGATTACGAAAGCTTTAATATTGAGAGGCAGTGACACATTTATGTTTTGGTTACAAAAGGTATGTATATATTAACATGTTTGTATATAATTTTTTTATCATAAGAATGTAGAGATGATGAGAGCTAGTTTTCCGAAAAATATAAAAGTATTATGTACTTGTCTATTTTTTATAGTGGAGTATAACCCTTTGTCTAGTCTTGTATTAATTGCTTACTAAGAATTTTGCATTTTGTTTTTTAATTTTGTAACATTACTTTCACAGATTCTAATTACCATTTCAAACCCAGATTGTTGTAAACAAGGTTCAGAGGCAATAAGACTTATAATGTCAGATTATCCTGATAGCTTAAACTCAAGGCTACATTGTCGCACAAGCTTATTATATAAACAGAGAATGTTCCAGTCCTTTGCTACATTAACTGATAAACTAGGCCCATTTGAATTGGACACAAAAGAAGCATATTTATTGAGCTGGGCGTTTGTATTAGAAAAAGTTCCTAGAAGTGTTCTTAAAAATGAGATTGGCAAGGTATGTAAGCTGTGTTTATTGATTTAATAAATTAAGTTTCAAGTTTATTTGTGCCATTTTCATAAGTTTCTTTTCTTTCTATACTTACATTTATATTTATTTTAAATGAATTGTGATAATATTTGTACTTTTTTTCTAGGTTATACCATTAGTGATTGATGGTTTGGACTATGATAATAAAGATCTGCTAATTGTTATGATTGATGTGCTTAATTACTTTGTGGAAGTCAAAAGTCTCAATGTGGTCCAGAGTTTACAAACTATTCTGCCGAGGCTTGTGAAATTGTCTGGTTATGTCAAATCAATGGTAATTTATTTATCATTACATATTTATATTCTTTCATAATATTATCTCTATTTATAAAATGTCTATCATAGGAGAAAAAAAACTGTTATAAAAAGTTATTTGGTTTTTTTCAGGATGTTCGGATAAAAAGCTTACAATGTCTCTACGAAATTGCAAATTCCTACAAAACGCAGTTATTGTTGCCATATAAAACAGACATATTATTTAATATAGCGCCATCTCTTGATGACAAAAAGCGTTTAGTTCGCAATATGGCGGTTCGCGCCCGAACTCGATGGTATCTTGTTGGTGCCCCTGGAGAAGAAAAAACAGAATAAATAATTGTAAAAATATATTTTTAAAAGTATACCAATAAAGAAGAATATTGCAGCACATTTATGTCATAGTAATCAAGAGTGTTTGATATTTGTGGATTAAAAATCTCTTATTCGTTTTTGACTGCTGATAAAATCAGAGTGGACTGTGTTAATAGTACTGAATATTAGTTTCAATTCTGTATTTATTTGCGATTGTTGTTCTTTACTTGAATAAAGAAATATATTATTTTATACTTTGTATTTTTTTTAAACTGGTTGTATGTTACTTTAACATGGTATTACAAAATTGTAATTTTATGATTATTTTTAACTACACAAGTAAGATTTACAGACTCAAATGAATTGTATTAAAACCAAAAGTTCCCTTTATTTAAGCTCTTTACCTTACAAATGACCCTTACGAATTAAATATACTTATTCATGCGGGTTGGAAAGAAGCTTAAAGATATGCATTTGGAACCCACTGTAAGGATTAGTTGCGAAAATCCTTGGCCACTAACAATTTGATTTGAATTTGCATAATCTCTTATCGCGTTCCAACGTTTGCCGCACTTAAAATGTTAATGAAGGGTCTAAGGATAGGGTTTTTAATGCGCTACAGACTATAAAAGTTCTTCGAATACTTTATTGCTACTCTTTTCGATCTCAGTTGATGTATTATTCAGTGGATAGCAAGGGAGACTCGCCATTCATTGTAAAGTATTTTAGTTAGTCAGCATTCGTCATTTTCAAACTTACTATTCCAATATGTATAGTTAAAATAAAGACATTAATAGTTCACATACAAATCACAGTGCTGACTGCCGTTACTAGCCCTTTTATGCGCCAAACGAAATGACTTTCCTATGGCGCATAAAGACACTAAAAGTCAGTAAATTTGTTGTTTTAGAGCAGGCAAGCGGATCATACAGTTCCCCTGATGATAAGTGACTGACCGCAGCCCATGAAAATTTACAACATATAACTGTCGCAGATACTTTGTTTGAAGGATAAGGAGAGCATTAATGATGGGAAATTGGGAGAGGAGTCAAGTGATTCCCATACTGTTCTACTCCTCTTACCGTACGAAACACAGTGCAATACTGTTCACGTCGATCTTCTACTTGGGGGTAATTTCACCAGTGCGAGCTTAGCACAAACGTGCAATGCTCGGCTCCTTTTCTTTTATTTCTAGATGTTATGTAGCATAATTACCCCTGTCGCCTCTTATGATACTCAAGGGTAGGAATGGGGTGGCGATACACGTATTCTAACACGTCGCCACACGGTTAAGCGAGAAATTCTGATCCCCGCCGCTTCAGGTTTCGGCTCTGTGACTAGGCATCGATAGAACACCCCTATTTAGGGCTCTGAAATTTTATGAAAATCGTTATGGGTTCGAGTTTTTAAAAATAATCCAGAAAGAAAGTAAATTTTTAGCCCAAGTATATTAGCCTCTAATGGCCCAAGTGCTATATTTGATGATTTTACGTCCTAAACTAGACGCGGTTATGCAAATTTTAATTGAATCACTGGACTGGATTTGTCTTGCTAATCCTTGGAAAGGTCCGTAATACTGTCGCATTAGCTGTCTAGGGACCCATTTTCGAACTGTCTTGTTGTGTGCTGTTGAATACAAATCTTGCTTAACGAGCTCTTAGACGCAAGAGAAAATTACTTTGCTCTTTCGATAGGTGAAGATAAATATTAAAAACTATCCTTACTAGACTTGTGCTCTTATTAACAGTATATTTCTGTATTATGCAAATGTTTTGTTCTATAATCATAATAAAAAACAAATTCTTCGCTTGATGACGTTGCAGTTGTCCGGCCATAGGTTGTCTCATGCGTAACATTATATGAACTATCAATCATAGAACTTATTCTAATGGACAAAGATGCATGCACGGTTCTACGCAACTTATGGGGGGTTCATAGGCGACGTTGATCACTTTACATCAGGTGACTCGCCTGCACGTTTGTCTCCATAGGCTATAAAAAATCTGTTGGTTTCAATCTATTACAAAGTTCTGAATAGACCTATTAAAACGTGTTACAAAAATAAAAATAGGAGCGAACTCGCATCACTGTTGTCCAATTTAAATAAATTTGGTTATAGTTTAGTAGATATATCTTTAAATTTAGATTTTTAGCGACTTCATTTCTCACTGTTAGCTTAGCACTGCATATCTATTTATTATTAGTATTAGTACATAGGTAATACGATTAATTTAATTTACTTAAGTATTGCTTTTTATTAAACTAACTCAACGGAAAATCGTCTAGGCATGTAAGTTTGAAACAATAACCAATATTTTTTCAGTTTTTTTTTTATAAATACAAGTAGGTACGGTTAGACAAAGTTATATTTTTACAAGATACTTGTTTACTTACATTTTATTCGATATAATTGAAATAAGATGTACATAGGTAAATGATGTGATAAAATTGAAAGGAAAAAATGTAATAATAATCTTTTTAATTTGTACAAATGACATAATATTTGACGTTATTCATAGTGTTGCCAGCTCTAATTGGCCTTAATTACCTCCGTTATGCGGCGTACCACCCGATGCCCTGGGGGTGTTTGCTATACGCGACTATCTACACATTACAGTGAGATCTGATGCTCATTAGCGGTAATTAGGGGAGTCTATCATTTGTATCGCAGTGGAAATAATACTAAGAAATTAAATGTGAACACAATAATGAACATTCGGGGATTAAAAAAATAATTATCTTTTATCTTCAAAAGATTTTCTCAACATCTGATTGGATGTATATCTATTTGATGTATTTTAAAGTCTATCTTTTTATCTGATTTTAATTGTACCTACAGGGTTCAACAATATTGCTCTATTGTTGAACCCTGTTGAAATTGTAAATAAATAAATTAAATGTATATACATATGTATAAACAAAAACACTAACACATTTTTGGGATAAGTATTGAATATAAAACAAAGTATTAAAAAAATTACCTGTATTTGTTTTATTGTATAAAATATAATGTATCTACTATTGATAAATAGTGTATTATATCGATATTCGTTAAATAAATATACCACTTAAACAACTGCGTAATTTTGGAGTTTCCGCCATTTAATCGAGGCAAGACAATGTCGAAGTTGGCTATTGTATAGGGGTGTATTAAGGAAAAGCCTCTTTTATTGTTCTTTATGCGTCTGCTTGCACGCAATATCGTTTGTAAGTGCTTCGTGTTATTTGTATTCTCTGTTTACGTGGGCCGGTTTTCGGAATACGTAAGAAGGTACCTACTAGTTGTGTTAACCGTTTTAATTTAATGTTTTCGTTCCTCACATCCTTATAATATGCAACTATATACTATAAGTAATTGTGTACATCAAAAAAAGAAATTCAGGGTGTAAAAAAAATGAACAAAATATAATATAATGTCCTCCGTCCCCTATTGGGACATGGGGAGGATGTTAAATCAGTTTAACTGATTAATTTTCATTTAGAGGCAAGTAGGTGATCAGACTTCTATGTCTCTAATGTCCTGCCAGACCGATGTTTTTTATTTTTATTAAGCCGAGTAAAGCCACGTAGCCACGTCTTTAAGCAGTATCACTTTGTACCTATAATTTTCAGTGTTCGGTCAGAATATATGTGTCGCCAACAGAGAGTAATTCTGCTGCATACTTTCCTCAGTAATAAAAGAGTGGGAGTCGAGTACTGCACGATTGGGCCAAGCTTAAGATCGGCGTGAAGCAGCATTGCACTGTGTTTCGTACGGTGAGCGGGTGCTGGGAGGCCTGTATTCCCATCCCATTTCTATCCCAACCTGTTCTTCTTCCTTCAAGCCGGCAACGCTTTTTCTTGACACTTTGATGCTGTAGATGTTCATGGGCTGCGGTCAGTCACTTATCATCAGGTGAAGGTTTATATTAAATAAATAATAATAAAGACATCAAAAAATAATTGAAACGTTTATTATTTTAATATTTAGATGCAAACCGTAAACAATGCCTAGTGGTGTGAAAAGGTGCAGATTCTCACGGCTCTTGTTTATTTGTGCGGGCGAGAATGTTACAAACTAATTCTTTATGACCGAGGCGTCTGGTAACTTTGAACGTAATTTTTTTATTGAAAATTAAGGCGAACCAAGTAAAATTAGTACGCTTTTATTTTCTTATTCTATCTACTCCACGGTTTCCTCTTTATTATGTGTACTTATTAAAAGTTTTAAATAAAAAAACACGTTTCGCTTTATTTTTAGATTTTTAAAGTTGCGGCGTGACTGACTCATAGATATCAAAACATCTAAACATCCAAACTTTCACGTTTACGTGTTTAGGTACATGTTCTAAATATCCTGTAAACGAATAAAACGCTAGCTATGTCCCACCTTATATACGGTACGCAGTTAGAACTCGAGAAAAAAGAAAACGCGACAAGGAACAATATTAAAGCAATCTCTCATTTTGTGATTCACACTTTTACAAAGAAACCCTAATAAAAATTAATATTCGGCCAAACAGCCTTCATACAACAAGCATCAATAAACAAGTATAATAACCAAATAGCATACAAAGCCGTACAGATTTCAGTTCGATTGCAGAGCATGTTAGTATCCTTCCGACACGTAATCCCGTCTCGCAGTAATCTGCTCTCATTGGAGCCTACGGCTGTTTGTTACCACAATATCTTTGGATAAGGGTCCTTGTATAGCGAACTGCGTATTTCAACAATTTAGACCGATATATTGTTCATTTCGGTTAGTATTTGTAAGACATTTACTTGTATAAAACAGCAATAATTAAAATAAGCGGTGCCAGTTTATGAGCAGCTAAAAAATATATTTCATCGAAAAAACCACGGAATAGAATAAGCAAGTGGAAGTGCCCTAGTGTTTCTTTAGTATGAGAACCAACACGATGAAACGCAATAAAAGATGACATGTTGATTTTGAACGTCTACAAAATTATTCTTAGTAGGAGAGATACGTAATTTTAGTAGGTTTACTGTTTCGGTACGGTTAACAAAAGTCATTGATATTTTATTAGTCTATTTAGCCCATATTTAATATTCAGAATAACTTGTATGGTTTTGTTCAGAAATCAAAGTGTTCAAAGGGTAGATTAACTATCTGTACTATGGCTTAACCAATAATCTGTGAGGATAACCACGTCCTAACCATGTTTTGTTGCCAACATTGTTGCAGGGGTACGAATTGTAATTTGCATTTGAGTTTTGACTTGGTTTCGTTCCAGCGTTGAGTAAGCTATTGGTATGATGTTATGTTATGATCAAAAAATAACCATAATATACTCGTTAATAAAAGGCTAACTGAAAAGTACAGAACTCTTGATTTCAATTTAAAACTCTTGTTTAAAAAAAACATAGATTTTTAAACGTCTCCAACTTATTATTTCAATGAATTGGTTCGCTTTATGGAAATCGCACTACAATAAAATGGAAGCTCTTTGCGAGAACTTTTACAAAATCATTGAACATAGTTTGATTTTGATCGAATGGGTACTTACTTCTGATAATACTAACTGAATCCAAGACCGTTGTAAATTATCAATAATCTGGCTAATCAATCGGAATAGAAATGTTCAGATCTATAGCGCCATTGCCGTAATCTGGGCACTAAGTCTGGCTCTTTGGATATTAATGTGTATCTGTGGGAACCGAACCGTGACATATGTGTGTACTTATAATTCATTCGGATTATCTTCAGTTGTAAATTGATAAATTATTGAATCTTAGATTAATAATATTATTGAGATGATAGACACACATTAGTGGTGGTAGCACAGATATCAAAAATGCATTCTGCACTCATTTATTTTTGTAAAAGTCCCAATTTTTAACTTCATTTAAAAAAGTAGGTTAGTAAAGAATCGTTTTATAATAATTATCGATAAAAAAATGTAAAGAATAAAAAAAAAACCTTGCCTGAAAAAATATATGTTATATTAACAAAAATCAACGATAATATAACCTCCAAGCAATATTCGGTACCATTTCTTAATTTTGTGTCCTCTCGTCCTGATTAATATGTTTGTACGTAACTTCTAACTAGATATTTTCATAAATTGAGTCAACTAAGCCGAGTTATATAGTGGTTCTTAGGTATAATATATATAAGTGTGGTTTTCGCTTGACATGTTTAATAAACGTTTTGGTTTGTAGACGGATTGTAGTAAGTTATTCTAGTTCTTATCTGTTATGCTATGTTCGTGATTAAGTTGAGTTCTTTCTACACAAGTTAGCTTGTTTACTATACTATTAGTTTTATCGAAGATAAATATTAGCTTGGCTAGTGGTTGAAGTTAGATTATTTAGTAAATATGTATGAGGGAGTACTTATATTTTTAGTTGATTTCTTTATGATATGTTTTTTTACAGACATGTTGATCGTTATCTAAATGTGACAGAAAGTATAAAATTTTAATTAATGGATGTAAAATTGTTCTCCATTTTATCACAGCACTGGTTGCATTACATATCTACAACGTAGGTTCGTAGACGTTCCGTAGCAAAAAGTGAAAAAAATTTATAATACTTTGGTTAATTTAGTCCATCGTACATGCTTAAGATTTAATCTTAGGGGTTATCGTAATAGATTAAGATCATTCACTAATTCGTTCGAAAGACAATAATTTAATTCATACTATCTACTGACTATCAAACCACGTTGAGCGTTGAAAAATTTTATGAAAAATCATATATATTGGTTCCAATGGGAGACTATTGAGACCGCACATGATTCTCCAGTAGATATTGTTTTTTTTTAATTGCAGTAGTTACGATTTAAGTATTGTATTGTTATTATTTTTATTACAATATTACAATATTTTTATTACAAAAAATTTAAAAAACACCTCACGTAATTTATGGACGCCCCCTTAAGTGGATAAGATATATTTCATGTCTAATAGGAATTTCTGATGAACAACAATCAAAGTGAAATAAGCGATTTGTATTTCAGTTGACAAATATCTTAATTGGAAGTTAGGGCGAAACGCGTCTGGTAAAAGATATCGTCCTGAGTTTGTCCTAACGACGTCGGTTCCAACTTCAATTAGTGCACAAGTTTAATACATTTACAAACGGAATGTTTAACTAAACAAAATAATTGTTTAATAATTTCGGTTGGCTGTAGCTTAGACGGTTTTATTGCGCAGCGTTAAAGCAAATTTGCCTTCAGTTAAATTAAGTTTAAAGGGTTATGTGTTTTAATAGTGGAAACGACTTTATGCGTATTCATAACGTATTTAATTTCACGATGTAGTTATAAAGGTAACTTTCTCTGATAATATAGAACGTTAGACTTACTTAAATGTAATTCTTAAAGTTAGTACATTTTAGTAATATGTAATTATGTATCCACTAACTGTGGAAAAAATATATTAAGTAATTTAAAGCTAATGAGATATTAAGTAACTAAATAAGTACACAATATTATCAATAACAAGACACTTTCTTTAACTATAACTATTTATAAAAATTAATAACCAATGTTTCTATATGTACATATATGAAATATACATATGAGTATACGAAATTAAAGTGCAAGGAAAACCGTAGCCTGAAATCGTTCTAACTTTTATTATTATTTCAGCAAAAGCTCATCTTTCTATAATCTGGCATCACAATTTGACACACGTTGTTCACCCTTACTATAGATACAAATCACACGTTGGCACATGCTGACCATGGTAGAGGGTAGATTTAAAACATGACAATATTGTTTTATATATATTGCCAATATTGCATCTTATTATTTTGAAGGCTGATAGTAATTTGTTCTACTTTTTGTTCACTCCTTGATGCATACTGGAAACCGCATTAAAACTTACAGTACCTACTTAGTATATTACACTTCATCACATAACCTACAAGATGGAGTCCATTACACAAAATGTAGCTGATATGACTGCCATGTTTAAGCACAGGATGGAGGAGTTTGACCAAGAACTGCAGAGAAGTAACAGCGGATCAGCTAGCCCCAGCAGTAAGATTTCTTCTGACTTCTCTATATTCAGAACATTTGTGATGTCATCTCTGAATTGTCTGCAATCCCAGGTCCAGCTTCTTGCCCAATTATATGACCAACAGGAAATGCGCAGCCGGCGTAAGTTTATTTTAATTCACGGTATCTCAGAGGACAAAAGCGAAAATCCCAGTGACGCAGTATCCAAGTGTCTATCGGAACAACTTAAGTTGTCTGAAGTTGTACCTGAATCATTTAGTCGTTGTCATAGATTGGGAAGATTGAGAGAAGACAAGCCACGACCCATCCTGGTTAAATTTAAGGATATAAAGATGCGAGACCAAGTTTGGCGAGCCAAAACTTCATTTAAAGGTCACACCACATTATCTGAGTTTCTCACAAAATCTCGCCAAGCAACCTTCATGGCAGCAAGAAAACGGTTTGGAGTAACCAAATGTTGGACCATGAATGGTACCATTTTTGTGATTGGGTCCGACGGGGTGCGCCATCAGGTTAACTCAATTGTTGACTTTGACTCCGTTAAACAGCAGTCTTCTGACAATGAAGCTTTCCCCCAAGTGGCCACTAGTGGCCATAATCAAAAGGTGACATCCCTTGTTGCAGCCAGGACCAGAAGGGCTCCGAAGCCTAAGTAGTTAACATTTATTTTTATTTCTTTCTTTTCCTTATTTAACTGCTTGGTGTATTGTTTTTGATTCACTTCTTTTATCTAGTTATAACTTAATATTATTTCATACGCTTTCTCATATTCATATTATTTCCTCTGTCATCTAATCATTTGTTTGTTGAGCGAGTTGATGGGAGTTGGCTTTTGGTGTCCCTTGGGTGTTATTATATGTGTTTTACCTTAGTAATCATATTTCTCAGTTTTGTTGACAGTCATTAATTAAGTTTGACAGTGTTTACACACAATATTTTAATATACATTTTAAGTTCATACTAAATACTTATTTCCTATTTTACTGAGGTAGGATCGTAAATAACATAGATGTCAACTTGTGAATGTCATCTGTCATTGTCATACACCGTACTGTCACATTGGATAGTGTTGCTAGTGTTAATATACTGGATAGTTATGAGGTAGTAATTTGGTGCTTTAACTGAAATATACTTAATTATATAATAATTTATATATATATTATTTTTATTTATTTTACGCTTTGTATTATATTTATTTCTTATTATTATTATTATTTATATTTTGTTCTATGTAATTATGTCATCGAATGAAAGTATAATGAGTGATGATTTCCACTCAGTTAAGTCATCTATTTCAGAGTGTTCTGAGGACAGTTATATGAGCAGCACCTCGTATATTCCACTTAGAATTTCCCTAGAAAATCATTTTCCTTTTCACCTGAAAACGTTTAATGTTGTACACATAAACGCACAGAGTATCCCGGCCCATTATACTGACATTTTAGCATCGTTTGAATCGAGCAATGTCCAAGCTATCCTTATATCAGAATCCTGGCTTAAGCCTTCTCTTCCCTCTACTTCCTACTCCCTTCCGGGATTCCGTCTTCTCCGCAACGACCGGGCTTCTAGGGTTGGGGGCGGTGTGGCTATTTATCTCCGATCTAATTTACAGTTCACTGTTATTAGCCAATCACCAGAACCTACGCCTGATGCTCCGGCCGAGCACCTTTTCCTTGAGATCTGTATATCCCATACCAAAATTCTCCTAGGTGTCCTTTACAGTCCCTCTTCTTCTGCTAATTTATTTCCTTCCGTTGATGATCTCCTAGACAAATTCTGTCCTTTATACAGTCATGCTATATTAATGGGTGACTTTAATACCTGTCTCCTTAAAAATGACTTCCGATCCAACAAATTAAAAAAACTTTTTGATTCCTACAATCTACACATCCTTCCACTTAATCCTACTCATCACTTCCCAAATTGCTTACCTTCTCTGCTTGACCTTATGATCGTGTCAAACACTGACTTAGTGTACAAGCATGGGCAGTGTAATGCTGATGCTTTCTCCTATCATAACCTTATTTTCCTATCCTATAATATCCGGCCTCCCAAACTAAAACCCCAAATTGTCATGCAGCGAAGTTTTGGTCGGATGAATGTGGAAAATCTTCGCACGGACGCAGATAAGATTGCTTGGAGTGACATTATTGACCGTGATGATATCAACGAAAAAGTTCTCATATTTAATTCTTTACTTACACAATTGTATGATGTTCACGCGCCCGTAAGACCTATGAAGCTCAAACATCTGCCTGCACCTTGGCTCACAAGTGAAATTAAAACTCAACTCAATTTAAAAAACCGAGCCAAAGCTAAACTTAAATCACGTCCATCTGATGAAGCGAAGGAGAGATATATAAGGCTGAGGAATCGCTGCAACACGTTGTGCCGAGATGCTCAACGGCGTCACATCCATTCTTCCGTGGAGAATGGCGACTCGTCTAGGGTCTGGAAATTCCTCAAATCTCTAGGAATTGGTAACCAACGCCAAACAACATCTTCTGCTAATGTCAACATCGACTTGCTAAACCAACATTTCGTAAAATCCACGATTCCTTTTGACAGTATCGATAAAAAAACTACTGTAGACTCCCTCTCCTCTTCTTCTTCTTCCTATCCACCTTTCTTTTTCTCTCCTTTCACTGAATGCGATGTTAAGAGGAACATACTATCCATATCTTCTAAGGCCGTTGGTTGCGACAATATTAGTCGTACTATGATCCTTCCTATCATTGATATTATTCTTCCTGTCATTACCCTTATCTTAAATCATTCCTTATCATCGAGCGTATTTCCGAAGGCTTGGAAAGATGCAAATGTTTTTCCAATCCCTAAAAAACCTAATCCCAATTCTTTTTCTGAATACCGCCCTATTTCTATACTTCCATTCCTATCCAAGGTACTCGAACGTCTTATCCACCACCAAATAAGTATTTTCCTTAATAAAAATTCCATTCTTAATCCTCTTCAATCTGGTTTCCGTCCCGGTCATAGTACGGCTACAACATTAGTCAAAATTACTGATGATATTCGGTTAGGTATGGATGGTAAGCAGCTTACTATCTTAACATTGCTTGATTTTAGCAACGCTTTCAACTGCGTTGACTATGACGTTCTTTTAGCCCTGCTGCGTTCCATTAACATGTCTGCTTCAGTGATTGAGTGGTTCCGCAGCTATCTGGTGGGCCGCCGGCAAAGGATAAAAATAGACAACTCTATCTCGTCATGGAATAGCCTCACTGCTGGCGTACCACAGGGTGGCGTCCTATCTCCCCTTCTTTTCTCACTGTTCATAAACTCGATCACTGATAACATCTCATCTCGGTACCACATGTATGCGGACGATCTTCAGATTTATATACACTCTTCACTCGCTGACTTATCTACGGCTATTCACTCGACAAACACCGATCTAGCTTCTATCGTCAAGTGGAGCAAGTTGCACGGGTTAAATATCAATCCCTATAAAACCCAGACTATTATCATAGGAAGCTCGCAACTAGTCTCAAAGATCGACTGGGAAAACCTGCCATCGATTGACATAGAAAATGTTATAATACCATATAGTACTTCAGTAAAAAATCTTGGCATCTATATTGACCGCACGCTTTCATGGACCGAACAGATCAAGCAATTGAGTAAA